>APFE030259735.1:51657-95919 GCA_000404065.3 Pinus taeda
AAGCAAACACCCGGAGGATAAAGGTGATCTATGCACAATTCACTTGAAAAGTGTGCAAACGTAATCTATGCACAAATGAGAATTCTAATCATGCGAGTGTGATCTATGCAAGAGAATTCTCAAACACAAGATTATTCTAATGTAATCTAAGAACCAATCAAGTGCAAATCAAGAAAATTGGGTGAGATTTCCAAAGATCAAAAAATAAAAACACTCAAAGGCGATTAACACTCATACCCAATTTGCGAATGAGGGGGAATTTTTTTTGCAAAAATGAAAGCAAAAAGATGCAAAATTGTGAAGAGACTGAGACAAACCTTCAAGTAATGATCAAAGGAAATAAAATTAAGAATCTCTCAAAAGAGAGAGACTCGAAACCAGTCAAACAACGATCCAACACACTCCAACAACTGTAAAAGTTAAGGCAATACGCAAACCAAGCAACGAGAGCGAAAAGGAAGGCTTTGCAAAAACTGAAAATAGGCAATAAACGAGCTCTCGTGGAACGAGGCCTCGCAAGTCAGCGAGTCACAACTTAAACAAAGTTATCAAGCCAAAAGCCAAGTAGAAAAAGTAGGGGAGAGCCAAAAGCAAGAGGTTCAGTAGGTCGATTTGGACAAAAAGAAATTTTACAGGATCAGTGCGGGTGACCCCACAGCAACAAAGCGATGACAAAAAAGTGTCTGTAGCAACTTTGCGCTGTCAGCGCGGAAGGACACGAATAAAGGGCGCTGGCCCAAAAAACCAGGTCAACGCGACTGTTTGAATGTAAAGGCGCGATGACAGAGACAACAAAGAAGACAGTATGCGATGTCAGCGCAACTGTTTTAAAATAAAACGCGCTGAGGCTGAAAAACAAGTAAAATTGAACAAAAACTTCCAAACCAAAACAACAGGTTTTTTAAGGCAATTAAGGTAGTCCCCAGGACGAACCAGGAAACAAACCAACAGCAAAACAATCCCCAAACCTTGATAAAGGAGGAATAATCAAAACAAAGGTGACATACAAAGAGACAAGCAAGCTCCTCAGCGGAGTCGCCAAATTGTTGGAGAGGTAAATCCCCTCTACGGATAGAGGCGATCCCTACTAGCCCAACAGGGGTCTAGCAACAATCAAACAATGCTACACTGCAGGTTCCTAGTTGTAATTAACGAGTGGGTAAAAGAAACCTACTTGGATTCCCACGCTATGTTTGTCGAAGAGATGATCCTCTCGCTCCTTCGCTCCAGCCGATCACAATTCTCCGCTATCCTCGCGGACGAACACCTGCACAAGCAAAAGAGAGCAAACAAGAGCGTAAATCTACTAACAACAACTATGTATCAGTCAGGAAGGATACAATTTACATCAATCATTCATTGGACAAATGGAAATGGAACCATAAGAGTAGTCATCTATCTTTATTAATAGAAAATAGAGTAAGGTACAACCGAAGTCCTGACGCTGAGTCTTTCTCTAGAGGGTCCAGCCAGTATGTCTTCCAAGCATTCACCTTTGAAGCAAATCTCCCAAGTCAAAGAGGTCTCTCTCTCACATACAAGGCAACAAGCTCATGACCTTCCTCAAGCTCAAAGCAATCCTCACACAACACACCAAATGCCTACAAAGAGCAGCACTAAATGCACTAAGAATTCCTCAATCAAAGTCTATATGTTCCAAAACTAGCTGCTCATGGGCAATGGAGGAGGCTTATAAAGGAGAAGGAGTCTCCATGAATAGGTAAAGGATGAGCTTTCCCCCCAAGATAAGTGGATGGTCAGTCGAACAGACATGCCAGAGAAAGGATGGCGACCTCAACAATGCTAACAACCAAGTCTGGAGGGATCTGGAAGGCTGGTTGTTAGAACAAATTCGCCCAAACAGGATCAGCGCGGGTGAAACACTGAGCTGGCGTGCTGACATCGCAAATCAAATATAGAGGAGGTCTGGTCAGCACGCAAAGGACAAACGGAGGGTGCGATGTTCGTAAAATGGGACCAGCGCGGAAAATACGTGTGCTTCCGCGCTGGCATCGCAACAGCAACATTGACCTCCGCCTATCAGCGCGGTTATTTCATTAACAGACGCGATGATTCATTTAACTTAGGCAAAGAGGGTTTTTTAGCCATTTTGAGGAGCATGAGTATAGGTGAATGTGGTTTATAGCACAGTAGGGAGACTGACATGATGGCAGTGACATTTTACTGTGTAACACCTAGTTTTGACATAAAGTTGCTCAATACTCCCACTACATGTGAAATGTCTAGCCTAGTACAAACCATCACATACATTAGGCTACCAATTGCACTTGCATATGGAACGCGGGACATATCCACTTCCTTTTTTTTATGCCTTGGGACACTTTTTAACAGATAACTTTACACCTCTAGGAAAAGGAACCTTCACCATTTATTATGTTGCATATTAAACCTCTGCAATATTGCCTTAACATACTTCCTATTGTTTAACCAAAGCTTCCTCTTTGCCCAATCACTTTTAATTTCCATGCCCAAATTATAGTTTGCATCACCAAGATCTATCATGTCGAATTTGGAGGACAATTGGGTCTTGAAATCCTGGATAATTTCTTTGTCATTTCGCACCAGCAACATGTCATCGACATACAAGAGCAAATAAATAACATGGTCACCAATTAATTTAAAATACACATAGTGATCTACTTCGCTTCTAGTCAAGCCAAGTCCCCGTATAAATGTATCAAATTTCTAAGGCCACATCCTTGGTGATTATTTTAACACGGACAGAGACTTCTTTAATTTGCATACAAGTCATTTCTTACACTTCACCACAAATCCTTCAGGTTGCTTCATGTAGATCTCCTCTTCTAGATCCCCATGAAGAAATGTTATCTTCACATCCATCTATTCTACCTCAATATTAAAAGGAACAACAACAAATAAAAGTAATCTAATAGAAGTTATCTTGGAAACAGGAGAAGAAATATCACCAAAATCAATTCCTAACACTCGGGAATAACCTTTTGCTACCAACAGAGCATTCTATTTCTCCACCTTTCCTTCTACATTTGTATTATTCTTGAATACCCATTTGCTACCAGTGGGTTTCCTTCCAACCAGAAACTCCACCAGATCCCAAGCCTCATTTTTCTGCAAAGATGTCATTTCATCAACCATGGCCTCTTTCTACACTTTTCCATGATCTCAATATATTTCTTCCTTCATAGTTCTGGGATCATCATCAGTAATAGATAAAGAAAAATTTAAACAGAAAGTAGGTGGACTATAAATTTTTTGCTGCCTTCTTTCTTGAACTAATCTTCTCACAAACAGAGTTTGTGGCTCTTCATCTTCTAATTCCTTCTCTTTTGAAGAGTTTGATTCTTCCTCCTTTAGCTCAAACTCTATCTTCTCAGGTTCCTTTGGTTGGACTTAATTTTTAATAACATCTTTCACCTCTCTGAACACCACATCTCGACTATACACAACCTTCCTTGTTATTGGGTTCCAAAGCTTATAGCCCTTTAAACCATCCTTATACCCAATAAAGATACACTTTTCAGATTTAGTATCCAACTTGGTTTGTTTCTGCTTTGGAACATGTACATATCCATCACATCCAAATACCCTCAGATGTGAAAGAGAGGGTTTATTACCAGTCCATACCTGTTTTGGAGTCTTATCCTCCAACGTTGATGAAGGTGATCTGTTGACCAGGTAACATGCTGTCTCCACTGCCTCTGCCCAGAATTCTTGTCCTAACCTAGCACCTTTGAGCATGCTTCTTTCCGTTTGCATCAACATCTTGTTCATTATTTCTAAAATTCCATTTTGCTGATGTGTATATGGAGTAGTCTTTTGTTTTGCTATACCACACTTCTTACAGAATTCTTCAAATTCCTTACTGTAAAACTCTCCACTGTTATCTGTCCTCAGCATCTTTATCTTCTTCTCTATCTAGTTTTCCACCAGAACCTTAAATTCTTTAAACCTATCAAAGAGTTCACATTTATTCTTAAGGAAATATATCCATGTATTCCTTCAGAAGTCATCTATAAATGATGTATAATACACAGACTTACCTAGTGATGGAACCTTCACAGTTCCAAGCACATCACTATGCACAAGTTCTAATATATGTTTCACGCAAGGGGAAACTCACCCAATTCTTCTTTCGATATACACAATTTTCATAGAAATCGAAATCCAGATAGATATTACTCATACCTTCTACCATACCTTTACCATGACGTATTCGAAGGCCCTTCTATCCAATATATCCAAGCCTTTGATGCCACATCATGGTGTTCTCTCCAGAGACCACTAGATTTTCTGCCCCACTTTTAGGAAACACAGAACTATTTCATTCATCAACAACAGTGCTAACTTGTAGCTTGTACAAAGTTCCAATTCGAACTCCCCACACCAATATCAGTGCTCCTCGAACCATCTTGCAAGTATCCTTCTCGAAATCTATTTTTACTCCTGCATCATACAACATGCTTACAGAAATCAGATTTCTGGCCAATGCAGGAATATGTAGAATACCTGGAAGTGTTCTAACCCTTTCACCTTGGAACTTCAACTTTACATTTCCATGACCAGTGATTCTAGCCTTCCTATCATCCCTAGGAAGATATCACCACCATCATATTTATCATACTCGCAGAGCCAATCTCTATGGGGATTGAAGTTAATCAACCATGCCTCATGATCTACATGTGTACTTGAAGAAGCCAAGTACACATCCCTGTTAAGTAAACTTGACGTAGATAGAGTCAAACGAGGTTAAACAATGATGGTTTTGGGGCACATGGTATTGTGCACCCATGGTATTTTTCCCAAGGTATTATATGTAATGGAGCCTATAAAAGGCTGGAAGGACTTCATTCTAAAGAAAGGGCCTCGAGGTGAGTAGTGAAGGCTCACTTGGCCGGATTGGCTAGGGTTTTGGCCAAGGATAATGAAATTTCATTATGATTGGGTTTTTCCCTGGATTTGGGGTTTTCCCAGATAAACATGTGTGTTTATGTGTTTATGGTTGTTGCTGGTTATTTTTATATTTGTTTCTCTCAGTAATTCTCCCTAATTAATTTGTGTTCTTAGGTAAATTTCTTAACAATTGGAATTAGAGCGAAAGGTTGTGTATTGGCTTCAGAAAAATGTTTTTGTTGCCTAGGGTTATTTAGCCTCATAGACATAGAAAAGATTGATGCATAGTTTGTTCGCAAATCTAACCTAAATGCAGCCAGAACAAGGTTCTAGAAAGGCAGACAGATGAAGGTAAGGAAGCTGCAATCTGTAGCGGCCATGAAAGAGTTGTTTCAGGTGAAGAAACCGGAGGTAGAGGATTAGGAGGAGGAGTTTAGTTTTTGTTATTGGATCCTTCGACAACAATAGAGAGAGCTCAGAGCAGATCTGTGTCTCGGCGAGGTCGTAAGTGAGAAAGGTCAAGTGGCATGGAAGAGAATGTTGATGCCATGGATATAGATCAACCAAACAAGAAGCATCACATGTTATCATGCTCCAGATCTAGATCAAGGCCTCCTGGTGAAGTCACCCCAGGCGAGGGTTTCAAGGATTCATCTCAGAATTTAAAAGTAGTTAAACATGGTAAGAACGCAACAAAGAAACAAAACAAGGATGCCCGCAATTGAGAGAAGATAGTTCAGAATACTAGGAGCAATAAAAAAAAAAGGATAAAATTAATTAATGAAGTAAAAATTATTGCATGTAAATGGGCATACTACTATAAGACCTGGTAAGGCATGTGTACCCCTGGGTAATCACCGGTAAAGTCTAGGTTAGACCTAGGTGATAGGGGGGATGTCGGGTTAACAATACCCCGGGTAAAAACTTTGACGGTGGTAAGAGTTAGAGTGAGCAGGATTGTCTCACTTAGCAAGATTGGCTGGAGTTGGTCAAGGAACCCCAAGTGAAGTTTAAGGGGGGAATTGTTAAGTAAACTTGACTTAGATAGAGTCAAAGGAGGTTAAACAGTGATGGTTTTGGGGCACATGGTATTGTGCACCCATGGTACTCTGCCCGTGGTATTATATCTAATGGAGCCTATAAAAGGCTGGAAGGACTTCATTATAAAAAAAGGGCCTCGAGGTAAGCGGTGAAGGATCACTTGGTTGGATTGGTCACGGTTTTGGCCAACAATAATGAAATTTCATTATGATTTGGTTTTGCCCCAGATTTGGGGTTTTCCCAGGTAAACATGTGTGTTTATGTGTTTATGGTTGTTGTTGGTTATTTTTATATTTGTTTCTCTCAGTAATTCTCCCTAATTAATTCGTGTTCTTGGGTAAATTTCTTAACAATCCCCACCTTAATCTGAGGTGGTTTTCACCTCTATAGAAGGAGCATCATCAGACCCCTTTCCTTTGTCAGGAGCTTTAGATTTATAGTACCTTTTGTAGCGCCCTTCCTTTCCACATTCCAGCACACCACCTTTACAGGTTTTCCTTGAGATTTAGATCTCCGACTTGATGACTTATTTCTGTTTCTGTTATGGGACCGTCCTCGTACGGACAAGGCATCACCATTCTAGCTCTCCATATTTTTCCATCTCATCTCCTCCGCCAGCAAGGATGAGACTATTTCATCAAACTTCATGGCAGTTGCATTGCTACCTATTGTAATAACCAGACTATCCTATGAATTTGGTAGAGAACATAACAAACCGATGCACTTATCTTCATTTGAAATTTTGATATCAATAGACAATAACTGACTTACTAGAGTATTAAACGCATTCAGATGCTCTATCGTCAAGTCTCCAATTTTCATCCTCAGGTTATATAGAATTTTCAGTAGGAACAGTTTATTCACCAGAGACTTAGATTGGTACAAAGTCCCTAACTTATCACACAAAGCCTTCACCGTAGCTTCCCCTGATACATTAAAAAATACTGAATCTAAGACACATAATCGTTTGTGCTCTTTTCCATCCAATCCAACTTCTTCCATTCTTCATCATACACTCCCATTATTTTAGTACCCGGATCTACCGTGATGCATTGATCATTATCCACCAACAGATCCTCCATCTTGAGTTTCCACAACTCAAAAGTTTGACCATTAAATTTCTCAATCTCTATCTGTCCACTACTCACCATCTTCTTTCACCATCAGAATCGATCTCACATACACCCCACTAAACAGGGTCTACCACAGGCCCGAGAAAAACCCCTCAGCAACAAAGGCACCCGCTCGAAACCAAAACATCTCCGATACCAAATTTAGGCTTTAATCTCGTACAAAATTTACCTGCATATGAATTCTAAAACATAAAAGATAAACGATGCAAGAGCATAACACATAAAACACATATACACAAATATTTCCCCTCGATCCCAAAATCGGGCATACCAGTTTGACTTTTCATTATGTTCTTTTCAATGTTACAATACATATTTATACATGTCAAAGGACCCAATGCCATGGACCCCAAAACCATTGTGTCCAAAACCATGGATCAAAAACCATTTCATCCAAAATCATGTGTGAAAATCATGCACAAACCATAGGTAGGTGCACCCAACCTAACACAGTGTCCAAAACCCAGACCCTATAGAGTGGAGTTACCTGCAAACCTCAAACCCCCTGTGTCCCCCCCCACTACATAATCTGCACAATGAAGGGGGGGTTTTGGCCCCCTTCTAACCCCCTAGTTAACTACGTGGGCTAGTTGTGTATAGAATATAACACAACGAAACAGTTGGTTTTATGAAAGAAATTTGCATCTTTCCCTCCTTGATGTCAAAATCTGATATCAAGCTTGTTTGGTTTGTAAGTGTTATCTTGAGATATTGAGCATATGTGTGTGCCTTCAATTTCTAATTTCTCATTTTGATTTATTTAAACCTATCCTAATATCCGTATCTTTATCAGTAGGCCTACTGAATGAGGAGACTTCTACACTGAGCTGTCTTTCTAACAGTTGAGTGTGTGAGTAGATGGCTCCTTTGTTTACTCTAAATTTGGATTGAAGACCCAAAATATTCCAAAAATATTTATGAGGAGGTTTCATAACAAGGACTTTGTAACATGGATACTAGAGATGGAACAATATTTTGATCTTCGTAATATGCAACACACACAAAAGGTACACATTGCATCTTTATATTTAAAATCCAATCAATTCTTATGGTATCAATGACTTTTTTATCATAAACCACTTGTCACTTGGTCAATTGTTATGGAGGGAATGATAGCACATTTTGAAGATACAAAGAGAAATACATTCTTTAGCCAATTAATAAATCTCAAAGAAAAGGGTTCAATGGCAAAGCACATTGAAGACTTACAAAAATTGAATAGCATGGTAAATGATATTCTAGAGGAGCATATGATTGATGTCTTCATAGGGTTTTTAAAGAATAACATCCAAGATGAGGTTCTCCTTTGGTAACCTGAATCATTGGAGAAGGCATTGAGGGTGGTATGAAAAGTGGAAAGAAAAATTATGGAAATCAGGAAGTCTACTAGTCACAACTATAGATATGTCAAGTGTTTCTTCTCCTACCCTTCCACAACCTACAAGGTTTACACCACAACAATTAGAGGAAAGAATAGTAAAAGGGATTTCCTATAGTTTTGATAGTAAATATACTAAAGGTCATAAGTGTGTTGAGAAGAAATTATTTTACATATATTGTCAATAGGAGGAAGAAGAGGATCAAGAAACTTCAAAAGAAGAGGTTATACACCAAGAACTAACCCTATAAAAAACATAAAATAATCTGAACATATCTTGTAATGCATTGGTAGGAATTAACACTCTTCAAACTCTCATTATAGAAGGACATATAAACAAGAAAAATCTAATAGTATTGATTGATTCGGGTAGTACCCATAATTTTATTCATTTTAAGATAGCCAAGGAATTGAATTTCTTCCTATATCCAGCACCAGAGTGTCATGTAATGATTGCAAATAGAGGAACTATAAATTACTTTCGATGGTATCATAATATCAATCTATCCATAGGGAAATGTGTATTGAACAATCCAATTCTTTCCATTCCAATGGGTGGTGTTGATGTTGTACTAGGAGTCTAATGGTTACAATCTTTGGAGATGATAGCTTTTAATTTTGAAGGAATTTTCTTGATTTTTTTTTGGGAAGGAAAGTAAGTTGAATTAAAAGGGCATTGCATAGGAACTATGAAATATAATGACCTCTAATGGCATGAAAAAACATCTAAAGAAAGAATAATGAGGCATAATTTCTTAATTATGCTCACTAGATGTTCAAACATTGAAATCATCTATTTATCTAGATCTCGAAGAAGTATTGGATAATAATTCCAAGGTATTTAAGACTCCCAAACGTCCCCCACCTATTCATGATCATGATCATGCTATTAAATTGATTCCAGGAGGTATTCCTCCAAACATTAGGCCTTATAGATATCCCTATGTCCAAAAGAGTGAAATTGAACGTATGGTTGTAGAAATGCTAGAGGATGGTAGTATTCAACCTAGTCAAATTTATTTCTCTACTCTAGTAGTATTCGTACACAAGAAGGATGGATCATGGTGCATGTTTCTTAACTAGAGGGAGCTCAAAAATATCACTATTAAAGATAAATTTCCGATTCCTATTATTAATGAATTATTGGATAAATTACATGGAGCAATTTACTTCACCAAGATAGATCTTTGTTTAGAATTTCATAAAAATAGCATGAAGCATAAAGACATTCTAAAAACAACATTCATAACTCATGAGGGTCATTATGAATTTTTGTTCATGCCATTTGGCCTAACTAATGCACCTTCAACATTTCAAGGATTGATGAATTCCATTTTCAAACCCTTCCATAAAAAAAGTTGTGTTAGTATTTTTTTATGATATACTAATCTACAATGAGTCTTGGAAGGATCATGTTCAACATGTTGACACAGTGTTCAAACTATTGGTGGAAAAACTATTATTTTCAAAAACATCCAAATGTTTCTTTGGGGTACAAGAGGTGGAATATTTGGTTCAGATTGAACCTCATGAGGGTGTTAAGCTAGACTTTAACAAAAATAAATCCACTAAGGAATGCAAAATCCCCACAACCATAAATCATATTTGAGGATTTCTTAAGTTAGCAGGGTATTATCACAAGTTTATTAATAATTATGGAAGAATAACGAAACCTATAACATCATTATTGAACAAAGATGCATTTTTCTGGACTCTAGAAGCAACTAAGGCCTTCCTTAGGGGAATTTTGAAGTCTAAAATGTGCCTCCTAAGAAAGATCTACAACCAAAATACACTTTGTAAGAACCAATAGTATTAAGGATGACGATCTCAATGATGGGGCGTGATTCACCATTTTTGGAGTAAAAAAGTAAAAATATTAAAAAATAATAAAATAATGAAACTACTTTTTCAACTCGTATTTCCAAATTATATCCCTAAGGTTCTACTCAAATTTCAAGAAAGATTACTTTTTGGATGAAAAATTTTATTCCTCATCCAAGGAGTAACCATGTTGCATACTTTTGATGGACCCTGCTATACGAAAAATGAGAAATACATGAAAAATAATGATGAAATCATGCTTTTCTTGTATTTCTCATTTTTCATGTAGTAGGGTCAATATAAAGTATTCCTTGGATGAACAATAAAAATTTTCATCTACTGAGTGTTGTCGCTCGAAATTTGAGTAAACCCATAGGGAGATAAGTTGAAAATATGAGTTGAAAAAAATAGTTTTTTCATTTTTCCCTCTAAACGTTGATGTTGTAATCTAATTTTATTTTATTATTTCCATTATTATTTTATAATTTCCTTAGGAGACCCATTTTATATCTTAAAAATCCCCTAATTTGAACATCTTAAAGAGGCATATGCTAAGCATGGGTCTTAGCTATGCCATATTTCACAAAAATATTTGTTGTGGAATGTGATGCCTAAAGAAATGGAATTAGTGTTGTTTTAATGCAAGAAGGAAGATCCATTTCTTTTGAAAGTGATCCAATCAAAGGAAAATATTCACACAAACCTATTTATGAGAAGGAAATGTTGGCAATACTACACACCCTAAAGAAATGATGACCTTATCCAATGTGAAGAAACTTCAATGTAAAAATAATTCATGATAGTCTAAATATTTTTTGGAGCAAAGATTATCCTTAGAAGAGTAGCAAATATGGGTCACAAAGATCTTGGGTTATGACATTTAAATCATTAACGAAAAGGGGAAGAAAAATGTTGTTGCAGATGCACTCTCATGGAAGGATGAGGATGTGGAAGTATTTCTTTGTGTCATTTATTTTATCCAACCTAAGTGGATAACATAAGCAAGCGATGAATCAAAGAATGATGAAGAGGCATGGACACTCATTCAAAAGTTGTAGCAACATCCTAGTACATATGGTACATTTAACTAGAAAAATGATTCATTATGGTACACGGATCACTTGTATCTTTGTAGGAATTCCCAACTCAAATAAAACATTATTTTGGAATTGCACACCTCTACCTTAGTAGGGCACTCAGGATTTTTAAAAGCTTACCACATGGTCAGAAAGGATTTTTTTTGGGATGGCCTTAAATTTGATATTTATAAGTTTGTGCCAGAATGTTTGGTTTGCAAAAAAAATAAAGTTGAGACAATTAAGACCCCGAGTCTATTACAACCTTTAACCATTTCAAGTCAGTGTTGGGGGGAAGTCTCAATGGATTTTATCATAGGTTTACCCAATTCTGAAGGAAGAGTGTCATCATGGTTGTAATTGATAGACCTACTAAGTATGCACACTTTTGTGAATTATCTCATGATTTTAAAGCTAGTATAGTTGCTACTGAATTTATGGAAGCAATTCAAAATCTCCATCAAAACCCAAAGATTATTGTAAGTGACAGAGATCCCATTTTTGCTGGAATTTTTTTGAAGAAATTTATTTCATGTGTTGCTACTCAATTAGCTCATAGGTCATCTTATCTTCCTCAATATGATGGGAAAATTGAGATAGTGAAAAAATGTTTGGAAGGATATATTTATTTCTTTGTATTTCATAAACAAACAAAATGGGTCAAGTCATTACGTATAGTTGAATGGTGGTATAACACTTCCTTCCATACTGTAGCAAAAATGACTGCATTTTATGGCACCTTATGGACATCATCCACCATCCATCACATCATACTTAAGAGAGAAGTATGAGGTTCAAGTAGTGGAAGATCACATCGATCATCCATAACAAGTTCTCCAACTCTTAAATGATAACCTCACTATGATACATAATCAAATGAAACAGTAGGAAGATTAACATCATAGTGAAAGAAGTCTTCAAGTAGGTGAGTGGGTATTTGTACAACTACAAACATAAAACAAAATGTCCCTGAAAAAATCTAATAAGGATAATACCAAAGTATTATGATCCTTAGAATATGTTGCAAAATATTGGTACTATGGAATACAAATTAGAGTTGCCTGGATCCTCCCGAGTATGCCCACGTTTCATGCATAAAGAAGGTTATCGGTGACAATCTTCCAGTTGAAAAATGTTCCCAATACTTGATAAGAAGAAAAAATGATATTTGAGCCTGAGGTAGTCATAGAAACAAGAACCCAAAAGATACAAAATCGGTCAATTTCAGAGTATCTCATTAAGTGGAAGAAGTTACCCACTGAACATTCCACATTGGAAGATGGCCATTTTATACAGAATCATCTAGAACTACTGAAGCTTTGAGGGAAACAATTATTTGAAGGAGAGGGGCATGCTAGGTCCCTATAATACTAGTGTAGCTTTGTTATTGTTATTATTAGGATAGCCCCCTTATTGTTATTGTTGTGCCCATAGAAACCCATTATTGTTATTATTGTGTCCTTCAATTATTATTGTTATATAATATTTGATTATTTTGTGACCCCTCAAAATCCTATATATACTAAGGAGGTATTTTAATTTGTATCATCTAAGAATTGTTAATTTATGTAATGTAAAGGAGTTTTCCCCCTCGAAGAGCATAATTTTTAAGTTGTTGATCTATGTAATTATGAGTTGGCTTCAAAGTAATTTTCTTTCAATTTGGCTATTGTTTTGGCTTCAAGCTTAACATCTAGTTTTTCTTCTCGTTTTGCTTCCAATTTTTCTTCCAATTTTTCTTTTAGTGTGGCTTCAAATTTTCTTCTAGTTTTCCTTTTAGTGTGAATTCCAATTTTTCTTTTATTGGTGGTGCTGGATACTTCCAACATATAGGGGATCTCCTCAATATAAGGTCCCAACTAGACCTCACACCATTTGGTGTAAGAGTTCCATAAGGAATACATCTCAAATGTCATTTACTTAAATAGATGCCTTGGAATTAGTTGTCAACATGAGACAGAAGTGCAAATGTCCTTCTAAATGAGCAAGTGAGTGCACCTTATGAATGTTCGATTTTAGATGCTTCAAGGTTCCCTTAGTGCGAATAATGAAATAAAGTGAGACTCTAAAAGAGATGTAATATTACAACCCTAATGAAGACATGCGTAAATGAGAAAGACTCGCCTAAAAACAATCCAAATAGTTCACAAGGATGTGACAATCATTATAACACAACAACACATTTCCAACAAGAAGCACCGAAGTGACAAAAATACTTCAATTACTCTAGTACTATGAAATCAAACATGAACCATAAACATTAAAATAATAGTATTATAAACATTCATAATCCATGTGTGAAAATTTCTTTCCTTGGAAGACTTCAATATCAAGAAAAAGTCCCAAGATACATGAATACAATGAGCACCACTAGCTCCAATAGTGGAGTGTTAAAGCCGATACTTGCTCCCCAAAAGTAATAACATTCTTTCTCTAATTCCTTGTCACAAAAGCTAAGGTTAAAAGTCCTTTACATGAGAAATGAGGTTCTATTTATAACTCGAAGGATGACCCTTGACTTTCTAACTTCTAGTGACCTTTTGACTTCTATAACCTTTGGGATTCCAAATGAATTTTGGTATTACATGTCCTTTGGACTTCCATGAC
The DNA here is from genome assembly GCA_000404065.3 of Pinus taeda. NCBI lineage: Eukaryota > Viridiplantae > Streptophyta > Pinopsida > Pinales > Pinaceae > Pinus > Pinus taeda. Next base: position 65,607 of record APFE030259735.1, read on the forward strand.
TCTTTATTTAATACATGACTCTTGGCCTTCCACTTATTTATATTTACAATGATTACAACAATACATCATTAATTCCACATCTTTGTATGATGCGAATGTGACACATCACTATCTTTGATGACTAGGACTAATAGTGAATTATGACATGGACTTTCTCCTTTGGTGACATGTTTTCACCTTGAATCATTTGTCTTCATTTAGCTTTAGTCATTTATGCCCTCACCCTCCAAAGGGTCTTTGATCAAATATACACTTAGGGTAATATGATCATCAAGATTCAAGCATGTTCTTCGATCTTTTCATGCTTCCTTTGTTTATTATCTTTGCTCGATCTTCCTCATGTGCTTTGCGCATTGTTTCTCAAATACATGTATCTACAATCACTCATGACAAGCAACTATTAGCTTGAAAATATCCTATTCTACCATGTTTTATGCATTTTTTTTATTTGTACCTTTTTGGTGTTCTCAAAGTGGAGAAAAGAGATTATGGGCACATGGGTGCACTTTGAAAGGCTCAATGGTTGAAGAAAAAAGGATTTCGGTCTTTAGCATGTGCTCATGTGCTCAGGAGAGGGAGAGAGTCAAGGTAGGGTTCATGATGCAAGTTTGAAGGACAAAGTGGAGGCTTTGGTCTTTCCAACTGCATTACGCCCCCAAGGGAGAGATGGAGGGTAGAGGGTGCACTCTTGAAGGCTTAAAGTTGAAGGTTTTAGGCCTTCCAGGCATGTTCATGCATTCAAGAGGCCCACAAGGGTACATGGCACATGTTTGAAGGCTGAAGGGAGATGCTACATGCCTTCAGATTGTTCTCATGTGCTAAAAGGTTCTAGTGGGTGCATGGCGCATTGGGGAAGGATGAACATTGAAGATTAAGGCCCTGAGTTTGTGCCAATGTTCTCAAGGAGGGTGCACTTATTTGAGTCTAGGTAGTGTGCTCAGGGAAGACTTGGTCTATGAAGGGAACAATTTATATTAAGGAAGGGAAATGAGGCTTGAGGAGTGTTATTTGTGGCTATGGATGGTACGTGGGGAACTTATGGAAAATTAAGTATCCCCCATTAAGGCTTCAAAGTGTGCTCATTTTATCTTGGATTCAATAGGCTTGCTCTGAAACCTAAAATTTGTCTAGGTCTTAGACATAGGGAAAGGGGTGAATAGGATTGTATTTTAAACATAAAACCATGTATGACGGATACCAACTCATCAAGAAACCTTATACAATATTGAAAAATTATGAATATACATAAAAACAACACTTTATATACAATCTATAAGTAAAACTAATGTAGTGTGTGTAACTCCAACCCAAAATTATTGTTTTACAACAACAAAGATGTTATGAACACTAAATGCACCTAAATATATTCTAATCAATGCGATGACACTTAATACCATTCAAAGGCTCTTGAAACACATAGAATAACATGAAACAAAATTTGATTATCAAAGTGACTCTAGGTACGACAATGACTTTAGGCTCGAGAATTCAAATGTAGTGAAATTTTGGAGGATGTTGTAGTAGTGAAAACAATTGGTGCACACACTAGGTCAAATTTAGCTTCTCTTTCTGGGGATAACTTTGGTTGAGGGTTAGACCTTCAAGAACTATTGATTTCCTTGATTTCCCCTTTTTGGCTCAGTTTTATACATAGCATCTTCAGTTTTCTCTTCTTGGGTGAACACATACAGAAGATACACCACATCACAATTGTTTCAATACAAGAAAGGGCAATGTGTGGAGTGAGTTTATGATATTCAGAGTATGAGTTGTCATCTTTGGTGTTTCTCTACTTCTAGTAGGCATAGACGGTACCATGGTGGAGTCACTTCAGGGGTGAAATCATTTCTTTGCTACCAGTGACTATGGATAGTACCCTGGTGAAGTCGCTTGCTTCACCTCCCTGCACATGAAACATTTGTCTCCTTTCACCCTTTACTTATATATTTTAATAGAACTATTTAGTGCCACTTATTATTTTCAACGGGCAGAAGAGGGATACCAACTTATTGAGAGAAAATGAGTTTTTCCTTTCAAAGGATTATTTCAAGACCTATAATATTAGTTTTCTCACTTTACATTTTACCCTTCTCCCTTGTTTACTAGATTGGACAAGCATTAACACACAAGTAGATTTATACGAAGTTAAGAAATTTAGATACTAGAATATGATTTGAACTTAAACATGAACAAGAAAACATATAGATATAATCATAAATACATATATGTAACAGAAAAACACTTCATGCCTTTAATAAGAAAATATTGAACTATGCTTACAAACAAAATGGAAATAAGGTAGCTCGGGTGATCGTAACTTATCTCTCAAAACAGATGTTGTGGCTACATACCTCTGAAATATGTTAAAATGAGGCTCAAGGGCCTACTTATTATTGGAAATCACGAGAAAAACATAAACAACCAAAACCCTAACGCTGAGAGAAGTAAAACCAAGCGTTTGTGGGATTCGTTGGGGTTAGTTGAGTAGCCAAATTCATGGGGTTCTAACTTGGTCATATTATCTCTATTTGGCATGTATAATACCTTGTTTGAAAGGTCTCTTTGATTACTATAGGATTTTAGGCAAGACCATGCTGATATCTATGGGCCCCATTTCTATAGCTACAGACATGCCTTGGATCGCAGAGAAATGTCGTTTAGGGGGTGAAAATTGTTATGGAAGCTCAACACTCGAAAAATTCCTAAATATAGTAAATGATAAAATTAAAGGAAATAAATGAAACTGAATTGGGGGTCTTGGTGGAATAGGCTAGTTGCCACAAATATACACCTAGATAATTCCCCCTCTTAGGAAGGAATGGTCCCCATTGTGTGCAGAGCCTCCACAAGGTGAGGAAATTTTTGTTGAACCTGGTCCTTGGTGAACAACTTTCCTTGGTGAAGGAGTCGGGTTGTTTTGACAACTCGATCTAGTTGTATTGTATGTTGGTGAGTTTTATTAATCTGTGTTTCCATGATCTGATCAACGGTGGCCTATTCCATGCAGTCAAGGTTGAGATCTGTTGGTGTGAGTTTTTTTGCAATGTCATATGTGTCCAAGAATGGTGGAAATTATGGCCAATGACAGTCGACATTGAACACCGGGTGAAGACTAAGGAATGGTGGGATGCTGATATTGAAGACATTGTCACCCATAGCCTTGGTGATGGTGTATGACCCATGTCGAAGTTGGTGAATCTTCTGGTGAGGTTGAGCAAGGCGCTCCTTCTACAAATGTAGCGAAACTTTTTCACCTAGTTTGAACTTGTCCAACACTCGACAATGACCATGGCATTGATTGTACTTAGAATTGGCTCTATCTAATATATCATGGACCTGCTGGTGGATGTGTTTGATGTGCTCAATGAAGCTATTATACCTTTTAGCTTCAAACAGAACCTGGGTTGAATCTACTTGAGTGGCTAGAAATGGTATGACCATACTAATGGGGCGTAATGGCTGAAATCCTAGTCCTACCTAAAAGGGGTTATGGCTTGTTGAGTTTTGGAGAGATTTGTTGCAATTCTATTGGACATAACAGATACTTTCATCCAACATGTGTGGATGCTTAGAGATGTACATGCATAGAATGTGTACATCATCCTGTTGATAACCTTTATCTGGCCATCAGTTTGGGGATGGAAAGCAGTGGACTTAGTAATTTTTGTATCCAACATTGACTTGAGACTTGACCAAAATGTAGTCAGGAATCCATTGTCCTGATTCAAGACAATGAGCTTTGGGATGCCAAAGTGTGCCTACACTCTCTCATAGAAAACCTTATTAGTGGCCTTTGTTGTGATACTCTTCTTGCAGGTCGCCATGATGGCCATCTTAGGTAATTTTCCAAAGACAACGAAAATTTAATATTTTTCATGCTTAGTAGAAGGAAGGCCTGACATGTAATCCAAGGAGACAAATTCCCAAGGTCGACTAGGAATAGGTAGAGGATTATATAGGCCTTTCTTCTTGATGGTGGGTTTGGAAATCGTGCAATAAGTGCATGATCTAATATAATTCCCAACATCCTGATGAAGCTTATGCCAAAAAAATAGTTCTACAATACTACCACTATTTTCTCTACTTAGAAATGTCCAACAACCTGACTGTAGTGCAACTCCAAAATAATCTTGGCACACTCACTTGAAGAAAGACATATGTGTCCCAGGTGGCATAACAGTGCATCATCAAGGTGAAAATTTGGAACTTTCCTCCCCTCCAGGAGTCTTTGGTATATGCTATTGAATTCATGATCACTATTGTAAAGATTCAGTCACCTTGATGTCTCGTGCCTGGAAGAGTCGACCCTAATGATTATCGCCATGACCAGTTGTTGGTTGAGCTAATCACTGACATTATCAGTGTTTCCCTTCTTATACTTAATGTTCAAATAGAACTGTTGTAGATAGGTAGAGCATTTCTGATGGCGATTCTTAAGAAACTTTATTTGTTTCTATATGAACTACAGAGGTTAGTGGTTTGTGTCGATGGCCATTTCCTTCCCCAAAGTGTAATGCTTTTATTGACGATGGGCTTGCACAATGGAATACATTCCATTTTTGTATTTGGGGTAATTTCAGAGTGTGTTTGAAAGTTTCTCACTATGGTAAGACACTAGATGCCCATGGTGAGTAAGAATTGCACCAATAGCATAGTTAGAGCCATTTGTCTCAATCTCAAATGGTTGTTACAGGTCTGGTAATGTCAGCACTAATGTAGAACAAAGGCGATTCTTCAACTTAGGGAACACTTGTTGTTGTGTTACCGACCAAAGAAAAGTTTCTTTTGCTCCACCCTCGGTGACTTCACCTAAAGAGAATGTGATATGAGAGAACCCCAACATGAACCTATAGTAGAAATAGCCAAGACCCAAAAAATTGTTGGACACCTAATCCTCTAGGGGTTGGTGTGGAAGCTGAACAACTGAAAGGAGTCCAAGAGACCACTTGGAATATGAATCCAAGGGTCACACCACGTACTATAAATGTATATCATTTCTTAATAATAAATGGACTATCATGTTTATCTTTCTTATGTTGTTGTTGCCATATGTGTTTAACATGGTATCAGAGCCATGATGTGTGGTCTTCTCAGTAGGTTTAGATTTCTCAACCACTAATTTTGTGGTCTTCTTTTTACCATTTATATGTTAGGTTTTCTACCCTATGAACTCCGTCAACCCTGAAATTTCCTCAGCTTTGTTGATTCTCCTTCTCCTTAAAAAGCATTGGTTTGTGTTGCGTGTAGTGCTGTAAATCAATTCAAAGAAACAAACAAAAATAAATGGTCCCTACTCCCAAACCACACTTTACATGCTATTTTCTGCCTATCAATATTTCAATTTTCTGTTGGAGCCCATTTTTGTGTTTGTCAGGCTAGTAAATAATGCCTTTGCCCACCATTACTGGCTACCGAATGCACTTGACAGTCCATAACAATTTTTACAGAAAAAGGCTACTTCCCTTGGGAATATCAGCACCATTCTCCCTTCCATTCTGCTGAACATAATAACACATACCATCTGTGTAACACCTACTATTGCATGAGCCTTGGATTTTGGGCTCGGACTCTGTCCTCTGGTTTTGAACACTATTCTCTGAGTCCTTTTTAGGAGCAGCTGCACCGTCCATAATTGACTCTTCTAGACCATTTCCCGTTGATTGAGATTTAGTTTCGATACTCTATGCTCCATTTTTGTTGGCATGTAGAAACACATGTTTGTTCGATTCCTTATGGTAGAGGAATGAAATGGTATGGTTTGGTCGTAATAGGGTTCAACGTTTTCTCACTTTGATCTGCTATTTTGGCTACAGTCTAACGAACGTCATATTATTATGCAACTGATTATGATTCCACACACATTAAATTTTCTACATAATTGGGATTCAAGAATTTTTCTAAAATTATTTTTAAAAATGGGTTTTGAATGGAAATAAGGTGTAAAATTGTACTTTATATGGGCGTTGGACTTATCAATGAGTGATCTGGAAATAAAAGATTTTCTACAATCATCGTATTTCTCCTGAAAATTGGCATTGCAACTACTAGTAAAAAAACAAGTGTGTTTGGAGTTTGAATGTGAGAAACTGTGAAAGACCAACGATTGAAGTGAGTTTACAATATTCTCTCATTCCACTAGACTATGAGATAATTAATATGGTTGTCATCTACAGGCCACAGTTTTCAAAAACCATGGTTGTGTATGCCTGCCCACGGGGATATCTTTCTATAACATCTTTGAAGAAAATTGAGGCCAGCAACTTGATGTTCTCAAGGAAGCGCTTGCTGCGTGGTATTTCATGAAGCCCTCCTGTTTTGTGAATCGTCAAATACTTCTGACCTCAAGGTCCTAGGCCTAGCAAGAATTTCTCTGGGGTTTTCTATACCGATCAAAGAAATTTGAATGCCGATAACCTGATTTGGAGATACATCTTAGTGAATGCCCGGTGGGACACGAACTCACGTGAACATGCAAAATTCTTTGAAGAGATAGACCAAAGTGGAATTATTTCCATAAAAAGTAGAAAATTGATAGAATTTGTAAGTGGGGCAATCACTCCAAGGTTGGTGAGTTGTAGGTATTCAAATGGTCGTGTCTTGTTGATAGTGCTTAGAAAGGATATAGATATAAAGGTATTTGTGTTGAAGATTGAAGGTGGTATTGCTGAATATTGTTCTATGTGCTGAATTATATTTGTGTTAAAAAATTAACATTGTATTGAATTGACACGAAAACTATGAACGAAACATTTGTGCATTGAATGTTTCTTATATGTACGTTGATCAAAAGATTGAGCTGAACCAATTGTCGAAGTTGATGAATGGAATCCTCACTTGGCCTTCTCCTTGAGGGATGATGAGGTGTAGTGCCACTGTTGGCAAGAAAAAGTTAATCAAGTAAAGTTGGAGATGTGAAGTGTGTGGCAATGATGTCCAAATGTATTTATTTGAAACTTTGGTATGATTGATTTTGCACAGTCATCAAGGAGAGTCATTAATGAAAATAATCTAGCCAACTTTGTCATCCTTGGTAAAATATCCGGATTGAGGCACCATAGGCCTAGCAACAAGAGGTATTAGGAAAAGTGAGCTTTGATCAAGAGGCATTGGGAAAAGTTAGCTTTGATTGACATGTTATCTTGGATAAAAAAGTAGCCTATAATTGTTGAAAGAGCACTTATAGTGATTATTCTCTAGTCATCATCGTTGATCATTCATCAAAATTTCTATGCAAAATTCTATATGTTGAATTGGCTCATTTGTTATAGACCTAGGTGGAGCCTTACTAAATCTACCCTTGGAATGATATTCACAACTGATATATTATGGAAGATTTTATTTCCCTACTATATCGAGCTTTTCCCAATATAATCTTGTGGGTTTTATAATATGGGTTCATATAGTGTGCTGCTCCCTTTATAGCATTCCTGCACATTGAATCCTCTACATATTTTGGTGTTTCAATCACATTCACGGTATCTGAAAGATTATTTATTCTCAGTAAAATGAACAATGTTTCTTATATGAATTTCTCTTCTTTTTGATGTGCTTAGAGTACAAGTGGGTATTTTCCCTCATCATTTGTTGAGTCTTTATTTTAAAGAAAAATGGCCAAACTTGATGAAGTATTAGAGTTCTTGAAACTTCTAATACACTCTACTGTTCATGATACAATAAATGTTAGCAAAGACACTCTCTGTGACATTCACACCTGCCTGCATAATGCACAGGAAAAGACTGTTTTTTGCAACTATAATCTCACTTCCAGCAAGATGAGCTTCAACAGATTTGTCATTCTAAATTGTTTTCTACTAAAAAGAATATGTTGTTCAAGGTTAAAAGAAACACCCATCAAGAACCAGCAAGTTATGAAACTAGTAAGATTAAATTTGAATCAGATCGAGTACCCAATGAAGAAGCAGTTGTAGATGTAGATGAAGAAATTCAGTCTGCGCTTCTCAAGTTGGTCATCAGACGTTGGGAAGAGCTTGTCCACAAGAAGCATAGAACTGGTCTTGGATATGATAAGGACGTGCCCTTTCATATTCCAAACTACTCTAAACCAATACAATTTCAGAGTGTTGGATTCCTTCATGACAATTCATCTCTAGATGTTCTAGACTCTGCCCCTCTTCCATAGCAACAACAACAGATTGTGAAATGCCAACACTGTGACCGAGTTGGCCATCTGAAAGATCACTGTTTCAATCTTCATCCATGTAAGCACTACCATAAAACCAATCATTCTTCAAATAGATGCTTCCGAAGCAAACCTCCTGCAAGAACAAAGATTCATCTTGGAAGGATTACTTCTTGTCAATGGGTGTCAACAACCAAGAAGATATTCCAGTTGCATGTTAGAACTTCTTCTAGAGTGTTGAAGAGTCTTGCAGTTGAGTTTTCTCCATCATCTCGCATTGTATCTCACAGGGGGGAAATGATGGTCATCTACAAGCTTCAAAGCCACATCAAGCAAGCCTGAGCCACAACCTACCATACCAGATTTACAGTTGTAGCCAGAGACAAAGATGCCCCTAAGCATGCCTTCAGTTGCTAATTTTGGACACTTCCTCTAGGAGAAGACTTTAGCTTCTTGCCAGTTTTGGAAGAGTTCTAGGAATAGTATTGGGGACACTTCCTCTAGCAGAAGACTTCAACTTCTTGCTAGTTTCAGAAGAGTTCCAAGAATTGCATTAACAATTCTACAGTTGTTGGTCATCCTTAAACCATCACAGGTCGAGACTTCCCTTTTCAGGTTTAAGTTCTCCCTTTTATGCGGGGTGAGACCTCCCTTTATTGGTTGAAGATTTCCCTCTTCAAAAACTCATGAGCACTTCTAGGAGAAGAACTGAGCTTCATGCCAGACTTGGAAGAATTCCAGGAACTACACTAAGCATTCTAGTGTTGGTGGTCATCTTTAAACCACCGCCCTTTATACCAACATTTCAGAGAGCACATTCAACCTAGTGTTGCTATGCATTTCTGCACGTTTTGTATTACATATCTCTTCTTGGAATCATACATAACCCTTTGGATTAAGGAGGGGAATGTTGGGCACCTAATCTTCTAAGGGTTGCTGTGGAAGGTGAAAAACCAAAAGGAGTCGAAGAGAGCACTTGGAATATGAATCCAAGGGTGACACCATGTACTATAAATGTATATCATTTGTTAATAATAAATGCACTATCATTTTTATCTTTCCGATGTTGTTGCTACCATATGTGTTTAACAAAAACTACAAATATCTATTAGAGTGGTTAATTGTCGACAATACTGAGTGATTTGTACCTTGTATAGGTCCATATATACATCCTTCTCATCAATTATGTACCCCAGATATTTAATCTCGATTAGGCTAAAGCTGAATTTGTCAAATTTAGCACACAACTTGTGTTGTTTGGGTTTGAAGGACCTGTCGAATATGGGAGGGGTGATATTCCCAAATTTGGCTCAAGATAAAGATGTCATCTAAATACACCACCATGAATGCATTGGTGAATGGTCGCAGGATATTTTCCATCAATCTCATGAAGCTTGCAGGGGTGTTCGTCAATTTGAATGACATAACCAACCATTTGACAAGGCCCTCTTTGGATTTGAGGGAAGTCTTCTACACATCAGAGGGTTTGATAGGAACCTCATGATAACTTGAATTCAAATCCGTCCTAATGAAATATTTTCCCCCTTGAGATGGTCCATAAGGTAATCAATATGTGGGATTAGGTACCTATTCCAAACAGTGATTGTTTTCAGTGCCCGATAGTCAATACAAAGCCTCCAGGTCCCATCCTTCTTTTGTACCAATACAATCATGTGCCCATAAGGTGATGAGTTTGGCCTGATGTGCCCCTTCTACAATAGTTCCTAAATGTTCATCCTGATCTCATCACTCTCTATAACAGAGTGTCGATAGATTGGTCCATTGGGCAGCGACACACCTGGGGTCAAATCAATGGAGTGCTTGACCTAGAAGTCCAATGGTACCCATGTGGGTGAGTGGAAAATATCCCCGTACTCCTGCATAAGGTTTTCCATCGACTACACCTATGTAGAGAATTCCTACCTAGAAGCTATGGCCACAACCGTCTTCTTGCACTAGGGGTGAATCATAAGGAAAAAAAAAATCTTGGTATGGGAAATGATATTACTACATTACTTTGCAGTGATCAAAGAGATGGTGGTAGGTGGGGCTACCTACAGTATTTTGTACAACTTATTGGCAAAAGTAATAATCATAGAGCAAGGTCTAGACTCATATACAACACGTCACTTCCACAAGTATGGTTTTCTTAACAATAAATCAAAAAATTCCATAGGACAAATGTAACATAGTACCTTATACATGAAGGGATTGATGCTATAGGGAAGGGCACATTATTTTCTAACACAAATATCTCGTCCTTGGTGAAGCCACCAAATAGTGTATGATTGTGGATGTGATGTAGTCTTTAGGCCCATCTGCTTCATGACCACTATTGAAATGATTTTCTCTTGGCTCTGAGTGTCAACAATGAAATGTGATGGAGAACCCTTCACCCACATCTATGAATGGAAGAGGCATTCCCCCTCCTCTGGATGTATATGCTTAATCTTTTGGATCTTGGTGGTGGCCGCAGTGGAACTAGTCTCTACATCAATGATCTTCTTCGCTTTGTTAGTTCCCTTATCACGTTATGATCCAATGTTGGAACCTATGTATGATTTGGAAGCCTTCATCTCAACCACAAGTGACTGCTTGGCTTGACATTAACTTGTATTATGAGTGGAGCTCCTATGGAACTCACACCATTTTCCCATGTTCTTCTTTGTCTTTGTGGTGTTTTTATTTTCTTGCGACTTCGGTGGGATGTGTTTGGTAGCCCCGCCATGTCCTGGTAATTTGTTTTGAGGTTTGGGGGAACCTTTTCCTTGTTTTGGATACACGGATCCAAAGTCCCGCTTCTTCTATTTAAACTTTTGGTCAATTGTGATAGTGTACCTATATGCCATGTCGAGCAAGTAAATGTCCAAGAACTCGATCTAATCCTCAATGTACTTTTGTAGACAGTCATGGTACTTGAGAGGAAATTTTTCTTAGTATCTTGAATACCTAGCTTTGTGAGAAGGGTATGGAAAAAATTTGTGAACTCTGGCACATCTAGGTCCCTTCCCTGTCGTAGCATGGTCCAATTTATGTAATATTGTTCCTTGATGGCATCTCGGAAAAGATCCCAAGTTGGTGTGGCTAAAAACAATGAGTGTTCACTCTCGTCCTTTTGTTCACAGTATATTTCCCACCAGTCTTTAACGAGTGGGGCAACTTTGAGAACTGAAAGTATAATATTTTCATGATTTGAAACATCATGAACTGAAAAATATCCTTGCAACATATCTAAGCATTTATCTATGTTGTTTGTATCTATCAGACCTTTGAATATGGGAATATCAAAGTTAACTTGTACTCACTATACTGCTTCGGGTGAGACTTCAGTCCGGGCTCCACATATTGATGCTAAAAGGGATAGTAGTATAGGGTTTTTTTCGATGCAACTAACTTTGAACCTCGGTCGGGACCCACTAAGAAAACACTCAGACTAAAGGAATAAAGGATCAAGGCACAAATAATCTATATTAGTTTAGGGAATAGATCAAGCTCATAGGCAGGTGATGATTAGAGAATAGATTCAGATCATAAGAGAACTGAAGCTGGAGAGAACAAAAAAAGGTCATAGTCAGCATTTGAATAGATCAATATCATAAGGGAACTGAAGCTCAAGAGAACAAAAGAAGATCATAGTCAACATTTACAAATTGAATGCTTTTTTAGCATTTTTAAATTTAACCCCATCTATCCCATGTCAAAAGAAAAAAAGAACAAAGAACATATTATCCTAGACTTGGATCTCATTAAACACCTCCTTCCTATTGGACGGATTTCGATGGGGAAAGATTTTCAACTTCTCACACGCCCAAAAATAAGGTAAGAGATAGCTTCTTATATAAGCCAACTTCCATGAATTTGAAGCCTATGGCGAGTAGTTCATGCATTAGTAGAGGTAGATGGATGAGTATGATGGAAATACCTCTATACAGTATTAACTTCCCCCATACAGCATAAACATCCACTGGCATAGATTAGCTCATTCCGGCTTGCTTGGTGAGCGAGAATATCAAAATGAACAAAATAAACTCTCCTCGACCAACTCTAATGGATGTGCACCTCAATTGAATATGTCTTCACTTGGAAATTTATTTCACTGCTCAGAAAGCACTGACTCAATCTATTTGTGGCATCTCAAACTCTGATAGGGACCCAGGTTCAATCATATAAGGACCGAGGTTCAGTCTGATGAGACAAACTGAATTGAATTAGTGAGTAAGAAAAGTAGATTCAATTAATATTTTATGTTTATTCACTTAATCATTTATAAGAAAAACTCAGTTGCGAATATTGCTCAACATTTTACTGTTAATTTAAAGTCTCACCTATATTTCAAGTGGCAGCATTTATAGTCCATTTAGTTGCTCTTCATGGTAGGATAAGTCATTTTTCATCTTTCATTTCATGGTTGATGTGGCTGAAAGAAGGTGTGCCAACAAAAAAGATATAAAGAATTTGGCCTATCGAAGCCCTTGAGCTAATAACCAGTTTGCAATTCTTGTAGTTCAAAGTACATGCTTGTCGTAATTATTGCAGTTCAAAGTGCATGCTTGTAACAACACTACAAAGTACATGCTTGTCACAATTCTTGCACTTGGAAGTACATGCCTCCTTTTATGAGAAGTAATAAACACCTATGATTTATAAAAAGGAGCTATAAGAAATTGACGCAGATCATAGGAAGAACATGAAGATGTATGGAGGCATAATAGGAAGGAGAGGAAGATGCATCAGTAGATGGTAATTGTGCTATTAGGATTTAGATGAATGGATACACAGTAATAATAAAAGAAAATTGTGACCGAGTGACGAAGCACATCGATCATGGCATAACCTCCCGAGGACACGAATGTCGATTAAATGAATCTGAATGATGGTTTACATGATGGTTTAAGTGAGCTTAGATCTTAGAGCGCATGTAATGTGACACTTGGTATTCATGCAGTAGCATGAGGTCGAGGTGTAGGAACTTTTATATATTTATATATTGTAATTGTCATATTATTTTATTTAATAATTTTTTGTATAACTTCTAATTATTCACTATTTCCTTTTATTACCACCTGCTAGCCTATTTATTACCACGTCCAGTATTGTCTAGATCCTCTCATTCACTCAATTATTCTTCTTGTCGGGAAGACATTTAAAAGACATATTCAAATGCCTTGAACCAGGTCATGCCTTAGTCATTTGTTTTTAGTTGTGCTATTACCTAAATAGTCTGCATTGGAACCCAAGCAAGCCAATTTACTCTGTAAATAATGGGGAAAATATTTTTAGTTTCTTATTTATTAGATGCTCAACTGTTCGAACTTGAGGCACTAAATTTGGGGCCTTTTTTCATATATTATGTTTAATAGACAGAACGTGTGATGTGCTAATCAATGGCTTAGCTCCTGCTATGGCAAGGATTGTTGTTGAGGTGATCACATACCCTTTACAAACTGTAAGCTGAAAGTGTAGGCAGTTTAAAACTTCATTTATGTTAAACCCATATTCAGATTTTCTACTTTAAAAATTTTATCTTTATATTTTAAATTGAAAATATTTACTCTTCCATTCTAGATTGAGATTTTGAATACTATTCATAATATTTTTGTAAAACCCTTCTGCAAAATCCGGAATCGAGGTTAGCATTTAAAAATTGAATGCTTTTATCCATTTTTGTCCTAATTACAGCAAAATACCCAATTCTTTTCGAGGTTTGACTACGCTATTAAATCAGAATAGGCATAAAATGGGGAGAAATAAGTTTGGGAATGCAAGGCCTTGATTGGGCTTGAATGGACATATGTGTCTGTGCTTAATTGTATTCGTCAATGGCTCTAGTGATGATCCAAGATGAAGGTTTGAGGGGAATAAAAATTCTTCAATCCCTTCAAGTGTTGTTTCCCCAAGAAAAGATATCACTGACCCAAGGAAATCGAAGTGTAATTTGAGAATTATGTATGCACTACCAACTTCCCTTGTTGTTTTTGTGCTTGACATTGTTTAGGCCCATCCAAGCCCCAACTCATCATGATTTCACGAAATGATTAGAAAAAAGGCTTTGTGAGAGATGCAATACCCAATTCTTCTCTAGATCCATAATTATGTGATTGTTGTCTACAAACTGGCAGCTCACTTGTTTCCTAACAAGTGACTAAAACTCCTGTATCTTTGAGTGTGGGGATAATGAGTTTAGTGTGGTGTTGGTTTCGGGCAATGGTTTTTTCCCATGGTGTAGGTCGCCTTGCTGGGAAATACAAGTTTGGGGCCACGAGTGGCGCCCCACTAGCATTTCTTAGAACAGGAAAACTAGTATTGGGGTTGATTCTAGGAAGCCAACTAGTGAAAATACTAAATCAATTCCCAATTTGGTTTATGGGCATGTTGATGCTCTTTTCTGATATTGAGCTTGCTATGACTTGTAGGGACATGAATTCTAAGTTATCGTTTGTAGGGACATGGATTCTTTTATGGTATTGAGCATGCTATGGCTTGTAGGGACATGAATCGTAAGGTGGACTCATTTGTCATTCTCATGTGTATTGTTGTTTAGTTCACTGGATCTAATACTTCCCTGGGATTTGGTTTCAATATTGTTTGTATGTGATTCTCATATTCAGAGAAAAGGTTTCAGGTTTCATAAACATATTATAGCATTGGTAAACAAAAGAAAACTCTCTGACGAAAGGTAAACAAAAAGTCTTGTATCTGATACAAGAGAACTTGCATATGCTTCATATCAATTTCCCCCTTATGTTATATATATTCCATCATTTTATGCTTCCCATGAAGTTATATATATGCCAAACATTTACCTCTCCTCTTTTGCTTTATAGTTCTACCTCAAGTCGGATGCATTTGTATGTTTATAGAACATATACACCAGCTTTGATTTTATTAAGGAGTAGGCTTATTTCCATCGATCAAATTAGTTTTTCATGACAAGGAAAAGGTAACAAAGATAGAGTACGAGCTCATTTAATAGAGTTACACATTAGATGTTGTTGTTTTGAAGTTAATCTATTCACTCCATTCCTAATAGGCTAGGGATCTAACTTTATCAAAAGCACCACCTGATCTATCCATGGTCTAACGACAGATTAAAGAATAAAAGCAACATCATCAATGTAATCGTCGGGGTTTACAGTGAGAATCTGCAGAGTGGTTTGGTCTTTAACTTGCAGTCTCTATGTATGTGATTCACATGTAGTCTTGTTACTACAATGTATTTGTTTTGTATGTAGTATTTAAATAAAGAGTAAGGGTATCCACTATGATTTATTTGCGGAATTATTTTCCAATTGTTGAGCTAGCCATTTTGGTGCCTGTAGTAAGGTAAGTCTACATGAGAATCGCATTGTAGATTTCAACATGAATTATGCAACAAACTTTTATTTCTTCTTAAGACACTTTGCTCATGCCCTGCAATAGACTTTTCCCTTGTTGTGCAATAGAGTTTTCTCTTGCCATCATGTCGACTGGTTGCATTCTATGTTAGAAAGGGAAATAAATTTTACTCTTGCAACTACTAGTAGAGTAGATCGTCACGTACTGGCACATGGATTTAGAAAAACAATTATGGATAATATTCTTTGAAAAGATAAGGAGGAAGGTCCGAATTTGATAATATTAACACCTGCATGTACCTCTAGTATCTTGCCAGAGGAGTTAAAAAACTTTGTGGATAGAGCACCCATAATATCAGATTGCAACATCATTTTTGCGGATTGTGGATCATTATCAACTGAGACGTCATTTTTGCTTGATGTGGATCATTATCAAGTGAATGAAATTCAGGGAGATAGAACATTGAAATAGGTAGTTTGATATTATTTGGAGGAAATCCCATACATTAGATCAATTCGTAACAGATGCACCTTATATAAATATAATTGGGATCTTACTCTCAGTTTTCATAATTGACATGATTTTCATGAGTTGATAGTTTATTAAAAGATATGGACACCATAATTAATCGAATAATTCCTGAAGGAAGTGGGATTCATTTCATTCAATTTTTCCCCTTCTTTTAGCTTGATGTTCAATTTACTGCATATTGTTCATTTGGCAACAATAGTATTCTAAGTAACTGTAAGTTGCCAAGATATATTAATAATAGTTGGCTTGGTTTTGACCATCACTACACAATAAGTTTCTACCAGTGTTGTGAGACCTCGTCAAGACCCTTGAGACTTTCTATGTGTCCCCACCTCAATCCTAAAATGAGTAATGAGTATAAGATTGGCGACTGAAAATGGAAATTTGCAAAACCCATTGAACCCTTCTCAAACTTGCGACAGTTACCGAGTCTTGAACCTAGCCTTGCCAAGAAAATATGCCAAGTCTTTAACCCATCATTGTATGGATATATAATTTTTAACAGAAACTAGGTAAATTTTATGATAAAAAATGGTTGTAGCAAAAATAACAACACTCTTAAAGCATACGTAATGTGTTCAAAGTGCAAGATGTTCACACAACTACAAAACAACATATAAAGTTCATATATATCAACTCGCAAAATATCTGTTCTTTAACTACTGTTATATAATCTATAAAACATACTTAAGATACCGATAACCTTCTAAACTAACCTTCTAAACATAAAGTGACAGAAGATGTGATGATTCATGACCTCTTTGAGCCCAATGAAAGTACGTGTTGACTCATGCTCTCATTTTATAATAGTCTATGATGTGCCTTCTCTCTATACACATCATCTAACTCTTCTTAATTTTGACACTCTATATTCACATAATGGGAAGCTTAGATGAATTTCTCCGTGACTACAGATGACCTACTTCACCTTTAAACTGTGTGGGTTGATTGGTGATAGAAGTTGGAGGATGTTGTGGGCCTAGATTATTTGCATGATTGGGACACCTAGAATTGTCCATAGAAGTCTAAAGTTGAGCAATATATTCATTGATGAAAGGTTGGAAGCACATGCATCAGAATTTGGTCTTATAAAGCTGTTGGACTATGGTGAAATAGGTCACCATTGTTGTTGCAAGCCTTTTTAAGGGAGGAAAAGGGATGTGGTTTATAGAATTGTAGGCAGAAACAAAGCCTCATCACCAATACTCTACCTTTAATGACAACATTGAGCATCGTTGTGGGAAGTTGCTTTTCAACTTATCCACACTTGACATTGTAAAAAAGACAATGAAGATGAATGGAAAGTTTCTAAACCATAAGCTCTTCGTCTCCAACAATTTTTAGTTTTCCAATTCTAAGTTCTCTATTTTCAGCAATTTTCATTTATGTTAATGTTATTTTTGTGCATAAAAATTTACTACACGAAGTCACAACAAAAATATATAATGTTTCTATCTCACAAGGTTTATTATAATGTTCCTAATAACAATTTAGGAAGATATTATTGATTCTCTTGACTAACAACAATAATAACAAAGTATATGGCATCTTGCTTTTTGTTTACAAATTTGGAAATAATAAATGTAACTTACGGATCCATAAGTAGAAGTATTTTTCAAGAGTTGTTATAAGCATGGATTACTGCTGAGTACAATACACTGTTTCTTATCCATTATCATCGGGCAAGTAACCTTTTATGAGGCAACTAATCCATTTCATTTGGAGGAAATATAAAATTTTATATCAGCCTTGGCTACAGAAATCTCAGCTTAGATTGACAATTATTGAAAAGATGTAACCAACGAACCCAAATTGGTCTTGGTTACTAGGGCCTAGGTGTTGTGACTACATTTCATATCTTTATTAATAAGGTATATGATGTATTGTCTTTATTAAACAAATCCCAACAAAAAGTGTAAAAATATAAATCAAATTTGCAGTTGGACAGAATTTGTTGCTTGCCATAATTTGCCTTGTATTCCATGTTTCAAATCTAAAATTCTAAAGAAAATGAGAAAATCCACCTTTTTCCCATTATCATCAGCTTTTGGCAATTCACTAGGGAATTCTGATGCATTTTTCTAATTAAACCCGAGCCTTCATCACACTTTCCATGCACAAATGTAGTCTAGTGTTATGCTCTAATCCTATGTTAGTCTCATGTATGATTTATGTGTCTTTCTTCCCTAGTTAAATCTGCTATTGAATTTCTTCTTTGGCCCCTTATATCATTAGGCTCTTCAATCTGCTACTGGATTGGTTGTTGAGTCATTTGTTATTTGTATGCAATTTGTTTACTTGTATTTTCTACTCTAGAACTATGCTTGTTATATATGTTTTTGAGGTGTGACCTTGGACCTTATGCTCTGCTTTTGCAAGTCTTAAGATCCATCCCTTATTTTTTGTCCACTATTGGACTTTATCCATTTTAAGCCTTTCCAAGCTTTCTTTCCAACACTGCACTTAACTTCTACATCATGTTTTCACTATTGTTATTATGGCTGCTGACAAAGCCCTTGAGCCAAGCAGGATATGTGATGCTCATACACACATAGGTTGCATATTTTCTTTCTACAGTGCCTCTCCACGATCTTAGGTACAAAGGTTGATAGGATTGCACGAATGGCTAGTTAACATTATCAGTAATGTACACGACCTTATATTCAAGCTACTGTTCATTCTTTGATTAACTAAGATACAGTTGGTTCTTTGGTTAATTTAGACAAGGACATCATTTTACCTCAGCTCAACAAATTATGGCAAAGTTCCAAGGTTGGCTGCAAGATAAAGGGATCTTAAGTCAAGCGATACTAAGGAGTTCCATGCTATGGATTTCTATTGGTTGGATAAACAACTTGGAGATGATCTGTGTAATATGTGGTATAAGCATATCCATATTTAGTTAAGCAGTGCTTCACAGCCTATTGATCCACCAGTTGACACGTTTCTACCAACTATTCCAATTCTGCAACAATAACCAACAACCCTACTCATGATGCAAAAAGAAGCACCGCTGAGATGATCGTTTCACTTATAAAAATGGCAGGGTATTTGGCCTTTACGTCCCCATCCATCCCATATACCCACTTTCTAGTTCAAATCTTTTGCTTTGAAAGATGGGTCATTCTACAAGGGTTCTTAGGCATGCAGTAGTTCTGATTTTGAGCTAACTTTCGATGTTATTGATTAATGTGATCTTTGTTGTCCGAACTCAATAGATTCTCGTGCGCTAGATAAAAGCTTTGAATTATGTAATTCTCATAACCAAACCTTGATACACCAACATAAGCACCTTCGAGATGCCTCATTTTGCAAAATAAATGGCTTGGTATTTTGTTTCCAATATTCCCCCATCCTATAGACATAGATTTCAGTTTCTGTTTTCAGGAGCTATTACTATTTAATTACACATAGTAGTTCTAACCCAATCATAGTAGTTCTCCATATGGTATCCATTCTATGGGTTCAGGTAGAGAAATTGCTATGTCTTTCCAGTAGCAAGAAGCAAGATCATCATGTAACTTAGCCAATTTAACCTGAATATATGCTTTCCTTATATGTTTTGCACTACACTCAAGGCAAAGGCTTGCTGTCCAGCAGCCCTCCCAAATGCCTCATTTTGCAACATAAATGGATTTTGCATTGCACTCAAGGCAGGGACTTGCTCCTTAGCAACCCTCCCAGATGCCTCAATTTGCAACATAAATGGCTTGGTATTTTGTTTCCACTATTCCCCATCTTATAGACATAGATTTCCATTTCAAGCAGCTATTACTGTTCAATTACACATCCCTGGTCTAACCCAATCCTACAATGGGTCAGGTCCGAGCAATTATTATGTCTTTCTAACTGCAAGAAGCAAGATCATAAAGCAACTTAGCCAATTTAAGTTGAATATATACTTTCCTTATATGTTTTACACTCAAAACAAGAACCTGTTGCTCAGCAGCCCTCCTTGTTTATATTTGCACAAGTTATAATATCGTTACTCAATCTCTAAAATCCTAGCTTCAAAGTCTCATAAGCTTAACCTCTCAACGTCACTTTCATAATTTTAATGGACATCTTGAGTATTTAAATTATATTCAACTTTTTCCTTTTTTTGAGTGAAAATTTTATTCAAACCAATAGATCAACAAATTATCAAAAAAATAGTTATAATAACTATTGATTAATACAAAATTCAAGATTTCTACCGTTATTAATATTATTAGAAATTTTAGAACGAAAAATTGTGTGATAGTAAATTTTTTTTATGATTATTACATTCATAATTATAGAACCAAGATATAGTTTTATGAATGAACTAGGGGTCCAAAAATTTATACAAGAGAAAAGAAATATTAGGGTTAGTTAATGAATCAAATTTTACTAAAGTGAATCATAACTAATAATTGAATTTTGAGTAACTTTACTGAGGAATTAAATAAGAAATGAATAAATGGTGGAAAATTCATATTGAATAAAGTAATCATAACTAATAATTGAATTTTGAGCCAATTTTTTGAGGAATTAAACCAGAAATGAATAAATGGTAGAAAATTGATATATAAAATTAAGAAATATTAATATTAAGAATGGGTGAATTTTTCTAAGAATATTTTTTTTAGAATTGGACATAGTTAACCACTTTTATTAGTTTAAAACCAGATTCCTATTTAGTTAAAGACTAGAAATATATTTTCAAAAATAAGAATTTAAGAATTAGTAATTATTGTTATTTAAAACTAATTATTCAAAAAATATATTAACGGAGTCAAACAAAACATTAATTAAAAAAAATAACTAAATATTTGAATTAATTAAAAAAAGGTGAAAAAATTAATATAAAGGAAAATTATAATCCCAGATATTTGAATTAAAAATTGAAAATTTTCAAAAAATTAATGAAAAAGGCAAGAACATAATATATTTCAATTAAAAATTGAAATATTTTTTTTTTAATTAAACAAAAACCTAAATTAGTGTAATAAAACAAGATAGAAATTTTAAGATAGAAAAAATTTAATTTACAGTAAGGATTGATGTTCAATTTGGAACCAAATGCATAATTATATATATATATATATATATTATTTATATAATACTATATATTATAATATATATATATATATATATATACACATTAGGAATGATGAAATAAATAAATAGATTAAGAATTCATGAAATAAATATGGTTGGTTAAAGAATAATGAAAAAAAGAGAGGATATGAGTAGAGAAAATAGTAGATGACCCATTTCCATGACTATCTCCTTGTATATCCATCTTCTCTATTAAAATTGTTAGGTTTCTTCTTGATTTCTATTGTCTCTCCCATAACACTAGTGTTATAATAAGTTACCTAAGATGTGATTTTTGATTGATCAAATTGAATTAGATGTTTGATCTTAAAAGAGGGCTGACCTATGACGTATTTTGATAGAATGTTAATGTGCTCTTTTAGCCTAGAGTTTAAATGGGTTAAGTTGTCCATTACACTACTTCCCCATGAAAAGGGAATTTCATAAACCCCTTCTTCTAGCACCTCAAAATTTTTTTCTTGGCACAACTAAGTAATTTCTTGAGGGTTTTATGGGGTTTGAAAACATTTTAAATGTTCTTTTTAGCCAAGATCTTTGCTATCACATGTGTCGTTTCTTTAATATAAGGAACTCTTACTTGGCCACAGCCTTAGTAGGGTTAGTAGGGTGAGAAACATCTTGACATGAATTTTTCATTTGAGGAGTGGAGTATTCACTAAATTTGAAGCCTTAGATCAAAAGGGATTTTTGAGGTGAAAGGAATTGGCTTCACATATTTCTAGAGCCCTAAAAATGAGGGTTTTAAGAACACTAGAATTTTTTGAAAGGAGGTGATGAGAAAGGTGGTGAAAATTAAAATAATGGTTAGTGTGAGTCTTTTTCCTATAAACCTCATTTGATAGAGGTAGAGTCATAACAAGGACATGCAACAAAGGTAGGGATTTATTTGATTCAATTTCCATGGTGAAATGAATATAAGGATAAATCTTATAGAGATGAGAATGGAAATATTCCAAGGCCATTAGATGGTGTTGGAATATGACAAATGTGTGGTCAAAAAATATAAACCAACAATTAGGTTTGAAATGCCAAGAGTTTAGGGCCCTCAATTCAAAGTGTTCCATAATGATGTTAGCAACTACCAAAGCTAAGTCCATAGTTGTCACCTTGCTCATACATGGTACCCTTAAAGGAGAAAACAGTTAAATTGAGGCACATTTGGATAAGACTTAGGGTTTCATAATCTAGTTATTCACTCGTTAAATCATTGGGAACTCAAATCTTGGTGAAAAGAGACACTATGTCAAAGCTCACCACCAAGTCATTCTCACCAATGTGGGTGTTTTCGGTTATTTCAGAAAATAATTATTTATATAACAATAATAATATTGCATTCTAAATGTTAGAACATCTTTGGGAATAAAATTACACACCAGATTTTTGTCTAAGATTTTCAAACCATCTAGCGTGTTTGATCATCACATCTATCATGAACAACACTCAATAGTTCTAAAGGTGTAGACAAAAATTTAGTATGTGATTTTATTCCTAAAAATGTTATAACATTTATCATTCTAGATCAAGGAAACAAAAATTCACAAAATATTGCATTCTTTTGTTAATTTCTTATATATATATATTTTTTTACTCTCCATTGAAGAATCTTGAAAATTAGCTCTAAAAATCATGAGAGAGCATAATAATATGTTAGAAAAGATTCCTTTAAATATTAAAAAGTAAATGTACATGATCAATTTCTATTTAGATGTCATTCATCAAATTGAGTCTTTACTAGATTTTCCATTAATGGTTTTTGTTTGTTCTAAAAAAGGGTAAAAAAGGTAGAAGTATAATGGAATAAAGTTTCAATCAAAGTGGTATGCTTCCATTTATTGTAAATGTTGTGAACTTGAAGTGAAAATTCCTAGTACACAGTATACTAATGAATATAATAGTTGTTTTTTTATATTTCAATAATGGATAGTATTTAATTATTTTTAACTTTGCGTTTGAGTCTCATAATAACTAACATTTTTTTTTCAAAATTTTCTCATTTTAAAGAGTGTAATTGCCAAGATATTAAATTCTAGGGTTTTTAATTTTTTTAGTTACTTCCACTTATGAGGTACTACTATAAGGGATTGAATTTAATTAAATCTACTTTCATTATGTTTGATGGAAATATTCGAAAAAATGATAAGTGGAAATGGCTCTAGCGTCTTAAATGTTGAAATGAGGTTGTTAGGGTGGTGAGTAAGAGTGTGCAACATAAATTACTCTCAAATGACATTTAGTGTGTAACTATAGTAACTATAAATCCTCATTAGTAGTTAAAAATTATCAAGCAAATTCTTATAATTACCATTACAAAATGTCATATAAGTAGAATAATGATTTTTGTTTTTACTATTTTCTATTTTCCTTATTTATTACTGCAACAAAAACATGGAGACATTACATTTCATTTGATTAAACTTATGAAAAATATAACATAGTTATTTCCAAATTCAATATAATTAGTCCTTTAAGTTTCCTCTAAAGTTTGGGAAATATATCTCTTCTGCTCTTGGGAGGATAATAAAATCTATCCTCACTTTAAAATTGAAGTAATTTTGGCATTTTTTAATTGGAACAAAATTAATATAGAAAATGTTAATAATAATATAATGTTTTACAATATTCCTCCATAATTTAGTGTAACCTTTCTCTATTAAAAAAATGAGACTGTCCACTTACTCTTTTATGATCTTTAAAAATGATATGACATAAAATAAAGCATTGATGATATCCAATAACAAGCTCTACTCCTTAATATTCTATATAAAACTATGATGCATATAATGGAAACTTTTCCATTCACAAGTCTTACATAAAAATTAAAGTGTTAGCTCAAGTGGGCTCAAGTGGTTTTGAGATACCATTCACACATCTTATATTTCCCTAAAAAATGTGGAGATATGAATTTTTATCCTTTCTAATGAGGCTTCATAATTAAAACCGATGATTAAGGATTTTGAAAAATTCTTCCATAATTTGAAAAGTGTTTCATGATTTAAATGAAATATGATTGTGTACTTATTATCTTAATCCCTAAAAGATCGATATTTCTATCAACACACATATTTAAAGCCAATGGTTTAGAATTTTTAACCTTTATAAATAATAATAATTAAACTTAGGAAAATGCTCTAATTTCCTTTAATAAATAAATTCATCTACATGTTTTTATCCAACCACTTCCTGTTTTAATCTTTCGCAAGAACTAATAACAATTTCTTAATCATATTATTTAGGCTTATAAAAAAAATTCAATATACATAATAATATTCATAAAAATATATTCATTATCATTAGTCAATTTCTCATAGTAAAAAAATTGGAAAACCCAAGTTCCAAGACCTATAACCCAACTCCCATCCCCTCACTTCCATCTATTTATTCCCAGAACATCCTATAACATTCTATAAACATATTTAACATGATGAAAAAGTGAAAAAATCAAACTTGAATCATAAACTTAACCTAGACTATGTAGAACACCCTAAATATTTCATCAAACATATGGAAAACATGTGAGTTATAGGTCATGAATGCATATGCGATCATAAATTTCTATTATTCATGTGAGAATCAGCAAGAAGGCTCCAAACACTCTCTAGCTATCTGCAATCACACATGTTAGTAGATGCATTCGTCAACCATTCTATAACTAATCAAAACATATAAAGAACAATAGATAGAATACACCATATAACGGGCAAATAACTATGATAGAAACCATGACCAAGCAACCATAACATCATCACCATAATCAATAAAAATTCTCATAGACCATAATAGGAAAATATTTCACATTAACAAGTGAAAATGTGAACCAAGTCAAGGACCTGACCATAGATTGGGCCAAACCAAATATCTCTTTCATGTGATCACATGTGGGCCATATTCCAAGCATGAATGTGTGATCTCATGAAATAAAACAAAACAAAACCAACTAGGTCTTCCATATTTCAAGCAACCTAAACCCTCCACCATAGTGATTCCACCTCTATGTTGTGGAAATAACTAAAATCAACCAAATTGGTCTCTATGTAAGTTTTTGAGGGCTCCAAATCATTTGTCCAGCCATGGCTCTAGGGACTAGTAACTGAACCAACCAAGGGTTCCATGAACTAGTAACTCAACCCATGGAGGGCTCCAAAGTGTTTGTCCCAACCATAAACTCCAGTAAATAATAACTCAACCCACCTTCTTCTAGTTCTTCCAGAGCATTTGTTCCAACCCACATCCATCGAGAAATTGAGCATGAATTAGTGAAACAAGTGGGAGAGAATAGACAATGCCATGGCTATCGAGGAAATGGGATGGCAAGGTTAAAGCCCATAGTTAATCTAGGAAAATATCCACAAAAATGAGAGCACGTAGCCACTTCGAGACATTCATATACCATGTAGGTAGAAATCAGTAAGGGAATCACACATGTAACCCCCTTAACTACAAAGAAATCTAGTTTTAGTTGTTGATCCCATTATTCCTTTGCACTTTCCCACTTTCATTTTCTTTATTTCTCCAAATTGAAGTAAATGCGTAAGTGATAAAAAAAATGCTCCAACATTTCTCTACATGTGCAATGCTGAAATTCACGATTTCCGTTAGACCAAAACCCGCAGGTCTTAGTCAAAAATCACATTCCGAGAGATAATGATCCATGAGAGGCGCTTAGTCCATGTCACGAAACACACAGGGAGTGTTGGTTTATCTAATGTCCAATAATCTAAATTACCTACATAAAAGTTCTAAAATGTATACAATAAATAATGGTGAGAGAGTAAAAAATAAAATAGATATACAAAGATATTTCCCATGGATCCAAAAATCGGGACTGCCAAATTGATTTTTGATTATATTCCTTTCAATGTTACAACACATGTATACACATGTCGAAGCATTCATAAAACCCAATCCACTAACTCTGGTTAGAACATAATCATAGTTCTCTTGACCAGATATACAAGATACCATGGGAAGAAAACCATCATGCCCAAAATGATGTGAAAAACCCATGCAAAAAATAATAGGTAGGTGTGCCCACCTGATATAGGGTCCAAAAAAAAAATCCTAGGGCATTGCCCGACATCCCATAGAGGAGGGCTACCTCCCCCGTCAAACCCCCAGACAAGGTGTTCTCCCACCCCTCCTCTGACCCCCACACTGCACCTGGTGCAACAAAGGGGGGGGGGTGGCCTCTCCCCATATAACTCCTGGCTTCACATGTGTGACTGGTCGTGGAACCAATATAACACCCACCCTACATTCTCCCACTTGTTTTATTTTCCACATAGGGTTCATAAGAGATATTAGTCATTGGTTTAGCTCTGTGACGCCCATTGTTTATCTACACCAAAAAAAATTCTCAGTACTCACAAACTTCATCAATACATCTACAATATTCTGCAAAGTGTCCACCTTTACCAGAAACACTTTTTTGTCATCAACCATATCTCTCAGAAAGTGATACTGAAAATCAATGTGTTTTGTCCTTAAATGATAAGAAAGGTTCTTTACCAATAAAATTTCACTTTGGTTGTCACAAACTATCCTTATAGCTCATTGTACTAACCCCATATTTCAACAAAATATCTGCAACCAAATTGCTTCCTTGCTTGCATGAGTAGTTTCCATGTATTCTTCCATTGTAGTTGAAAGTGCCATTACACATTCTCTCTTTCTCATCCACCTCACTACACCTACAAATAGGTTAAACCCATACCCACTTGTAGATCTTCTCTCATCGAGATCTCTAGTCCAGCCTGCATCAAAAAAGCCATGGATTTTCAAGACTCTTTCCAATTATGGTATTCCTTGGTAGCACAGACTATGATCACTAGTGCCATGTAAATACTTAAAAACCCACTTCACTGATATCCAATACTCCTTCCCTTGTTTTGACATAAACCTCCTCAATACTCTCGCTGCTTGTGCAATGTCTAGTCTAGTATAGTCCATTACATCACACTTCTGACCTCACTTGGATACGAAACATGTAACATTTCCTCTTCCTCTTATATCTTGGGATATTGTTCAAGAGATAACTTTACACCTATAGGAACAGGAAGTTTCACTGGTTTAATAACTTTCATATTAAACCTCTGTAGTATTGTATTCACATGCTTCCTCTAGTTTAACTAGAGCTTCCGCTTCACCCAATATTATTTAATTTCTAGGCCCATAATATAGTTGGTAGCACCGAGATCCTTCATGTGGAATGTGGAGGACAATTGGGTCTTCAAATCCTGGATAATTTCTCTGTCATTTCCAATCAGCAACATATCATCCACATACAAGACCAAATAAATAGCACGATCACCAATTAATTTAAAATACACATAGTGATCTACTTTACTTCTCGTGAGGCCAAATTCCCATATAAATGTATCAAATTTCTAATACCACATTCATGGTGATTTTCTTAACCCATACATAGACTTTTTTAGCCTACAAACCAGTTATTTCTTACCCTTCACCGCAAAACCTTCAGGTTGCTTCATGTACATCTCTTCTTCTAGATCCCCACGAAGAAATTTTGTCATGACATCCATTTTTTCTAGCTTGAAACCAAAAGAAACAATAATTAATAAAAGTAATCTAATATAAGCTACCTTTCTATCAGTGGAAAAAATATCAACAAAATCGATTCGTGACACCTCGGAACTTCCGATACCAATTGGGCTTTGTATTTCTCCACCTTGCCTTTTTTATTCATGTTCTTCTTAAGCACCCATTTGCTGCCAATGGGTTTCCTTGGAGCTGACAACTCCACCAGATCACAAGCCTCATTTTTGTGCAAATATTTTATTTCATCAACCATGGTCTCGTTCTAGAGTTTTCCATTTTTGAATCTACTACTTCCGTGACAGTTTTGGGATCATCATGAGTAATAGATAAAGAAAAATTGGAGCAGAAAGCAGATGAACTAAAACTTTTTGGTTGTCCTCTTTCTCTAATTGATCTTCTCACAACTAGAGTTTGTTTCTCTTCGTCTTATCATTCCTCTTCTATTGTATAGTCTGATTCTTCATCCTTTAGCTGAAACTCTGTCTTCTGAGGTTCCTTTGGTATGACTTGATTTTTAATATCATCTTTGACCTATCTAAACATAACCTTCCTTGGTTTTTGGTTCCAAATCTTATAACTTTTTCAACCATCGTTATACCTAAAAAATATGCACCTTTTAGATTTACTATCTAACTTGGTTATTTTCTCGTTTTTAACATGTACATATGCATCACAACCAAATACCCTCAAATGTGAAAGGGAGGGTTTCTTACTATTCCATACCTCTTGTGGAGACGTATCCTCCAACACTGATGAAGGTGATCTATTACCTACGTAGCATGTAGTCTCCACTACCTATGCCAATAATTTTTATCCCAACCGCACACCACTTAACATGCTTCTTTCCTTTTCCATCAACGTCCTATTCATTCTTTCTGCAACCCCATTTTAGTGAGGTGTGTTAGGAGTAGTATTTTATCTTACTACACCAAACTTCTTACAAAATTCTTCAAATTTCTTCTTGGATAACTCTCCACCATTATCCGTCCTCAACACCTTTATCCTCCTCTCTATTTGGTTTTCCACTAGAACCTTAAATTCTTTAAACCTGTCAAAGACTTTGTATTTCTTCATGAGTAAATATATCGATGTTTTCCTTGAGAGGACATCTATAAATAATACATAGTACATAGACTTACTGAGTGATGGAACCAACATAGGTCCAAACACATCCTTGTACACAAGCTCTAATATCCCTTTTGCCCTCTTAGCACCAGAAGGGAAACTTACTCAATTTTGTTTCCCATATACATAATTTTGACATAAATAAAAAATCGAGAGAGAAATTATACATACCTTCTACCATACCATTACCATGAAGTATTCAAACGACCTTCTAACCAATATGTCCAAGCCTTCGATGCCATAACATGGTATCTTCTCGAGATACTAGAAGGTTTTCTACTCCACTTTTAGGAACCACAAAACTTTTGCACCAATCAATAAAAGTCCTACCTAGAAGCTTGTACATAGTTCGGATCGAAACTCTCTAAATCAATACGAGTTCTCTATAAATTATCTTGCATGCATCTTTCTCGAACACTATTTCTACACCTGCATCATGGAGCTTTCTCACAAATATAAAATTTATGACCAATCCAGGAATATGTAGAACACATGGAAGTTTTCTAATCCTTCCACGTTTTTTGGGTTGTGTTATATTCTTTCCACAACTAGCCGACATAGTTAACTGGAGGGTTAGAGGGGGGGCAAAGCCCCCGCTTCGTTGCACCGATTGCATAGCAGGGCGGTCGTAAGGGGTTTGAGGGGTGCAGGTAACCCCAACATTTAGGTTTTGGAATCTATGTTAGGTTGGGTGGACCCACCTATGGTTTTTGTGCATGATTTTCACACATGTTTTTGGATGCGATGGTTTTCGGTCAAGGGTTTTGGATGCGATGTTTTTTTGGTCGATGGTATTGGATGCTTCGACATGTATAAATATGTAATATAACATTGAAAGGAACATAATGAAAAATCAAGCTGTAGTCCTTGTTTTGAGATCTAGGGGAAAATGTCTGTGTATATGTGTTTTATGTGTTATGCTCTCGCATTGTTTATTTTATGCATTTTAGAATTCGTATGCAGGTAATTTATATACAGGATTAAAACCTACATTTGGTATCATAGTTGTTTTGGCTTCAACGGGACGCTTTTGTTGCTAAGGGGTTTCGCTTGGGCCTGTCGTAGACCCTGTTCAATGGGAGATCTCCGAGATCGATTTTGGTGGTGAAAGAAGATGGCGAGCAGTGGAAAGATAGAGATCGAGAAATTTAATGGTCAAAGTTTTGAGTTGTGGAAACTCAAGATGGAGGATCTGTTGGTGGATAAATATTAGCGGATGGTGGTAGATATGGGCACTAAACCAATGATAGTGTCCGATGAATAATGGAAGAAGTTGGATGAGAAGGCAAAGGGAAAAATATGATTATGTGTCTCAGATTTAGTATTGTTGAATGTATCAGGGGAAGCTACGACGAAGGCTTTGTGAGAAAAGTTAGGGACTTTGTACCAATCTAAGTCTTTGGAGAATAAATTGTTCCTGTGGAAAAAGCTATATAACCTGAGGATGAAAGATGGAGACTCCATGACAGAGCATCTAAACGCATTTAATACTGTGGTAAGTCAGTTAGCATCTTTTGATATTAAAATTTAGATGAAGACAAGTGC
>APFE030259735.1:100653-161636 GCA_000404065.3 Pinus taeda
CTTAATTCAGCTTCCTCTTTCCTTCCGCAGAAAATTTCATGAAAAGTTCTTCAAAATTAAAAGCTATTTGTACCCAAGGATTGTAGCCATTAGACTCCTAGTACAACATCAACACCTCCCATTGGAATGGAAAGCATTGGGCTAGTCAATACATATTCTCCCATGGATAGCTTGATATTATGGCACTTTCCAGAGCAATTTATTGTTCCTCCATTTGCAACCATCACTTGACACTCTGGTGTTAGATATAAGAAGCAATTCAAATTCCTTGGCTATCTTACAATGAATAAAATTATGGGTACTTCCCGAATCAATCAACACTATTACCTTTTTATTCTTGATATGTCCTTCTATCTTGATAGTTTGAAGAGTGGTAATTCCAACCAATGCATTACAAGATATGGCTGGATTCATTTCTTCTTTCTCTAGGGTTTGTACCTGGTGTATATCCTCTTCTTTTTTTGTTTCTTGTTCCTTTTCTTCCTCCTCTTCATAATCTATGTAAAATAATTTATTCTCAGCACACTTATGACCTTCAGTGTAGCCATCACAATTATAACAAAGCCCTTTTACTTATTTTTCTTCCAATTGTTGGGGTGTCAAACTTGTAGGTTGTGGATGGATGGGGGAAACAACACTTATATCCTTATAGTTGTGAGTGGTAGGCTTCCTTGTTTCCATAATTTTTCTTTCCATTTTTCTTGCCAACCTGAATGCCTTCTCCAATGAGTCAAGTTCCCAAAGGTGAACCTCATGTTGGATGTTATCCTTTAAAGTCCCTATGAACATATCAATCCTATGCTCCTTTGGAATATTTTTTACCCTTATATTCAAATTTTGGAAGTCCTCAATGTGCTCCTTCATTGAACCCTTTTGTTTGGGGTTTATCAATTGGCTAAAAAAGGTGATGTTTTTCGTATCCTCATAATGTGATGTCATTTCTTCCGTAAAAATTGTCCAAGTCACAATTTGTTTATGAGAGCAAAGCCATTGATACCATACAAACTGGTTTGGTTCCAAATATAAAGTTGCAATGCGTACTTTTTGTGTGTTTTGCACATTATGGAGATCAAAAAATTTCTCCATCTGTAGTATCCATGTTACGGGATCCTTCCCATCAAACTTCCTCATATCGATCTTTGGAACATGGTGGGTCTTTTTTCCAATGCTAGAGTCTATGAAATCATGATTAACATTTCTTTTGTTCTCATCATGAGTCTCCTCTACAACATTTTCACCATTAGGAAGCCTTTCATGTAGCAACTTTGTCGAACCTTCCTTCAATCCTTAAATGTCTTTCTTCAAATCTTCCATGTTTTCATTCTTCAAATCATGATTAACATTCCTTTTGTTCTCATTATGAGTTTCGTCTCCTACCTATTTTCCATTAGGAAGCCTTTCTAGTAACAATGTTTTCATACCATCCATATTAGCTTCCATGCCATCCACCTTAGTTTCCATGCCATTCATCTTAGCTTCCACACCATTCATCTTAGATTCCACGCCATTTATCTTAGCTTTTGTTAGCTTTTGTGAGAGTGACATTTGTTTCACTTGGTCTCGTAATTTTGATATATCATGTAGCATTTCTTCCTCTTCTTCATGAGTCATGCTAGAGGTTTCAGGTTGTTTACTAGGTGTTTCCATTTTATTTCTTCGGGGCATTAATTACCGATAATAATGCTTCACTATGCCCTTTGAATTCCTTCAAAATAATTTTTCAAACCAACCTTATGCAAATATTTAAAAAAATACACATCTTTTTTCACTTTGTAGGAACTTGATATTGAATCTAATGTATCTCTATAATTTCAAATCTTCCAGTTCTGAAAATGCGACCTGCAGTAGCCCTTTGTGTCCTCTTTCCAATGCCACTAGTCTGATCGAATTTAGATTCTCTAAGAAAGAGTTATGCACAATCTCCCAAGATGACCTAATTATATACCTTTTCAGAAGAGCCACATGTCACTGTTTTGACGTTAGGATCTGAAAAATATGCACAAGAAACTACAACCCGTCCTTTTTCTGTAACTTCTTACGAAATTTAAATATGATGCTCAAAACAAAAGTTATGACTATTTTCCCCAGGCCACCTGTTTGGAATGTAATTAAGGAGTCTGCAAAAAGGCCAACTTCCTCAGATCATATCTCCACAAATATAGTGTGAAAATCTCTAAAATTCAGACCCAAGGTTTAGAATGATTTCAACCCAAATGGGTTTTTCTTTTAGCATCTGAAACGTCATAGAAAAAAGTTATAGCGAAAATTCCACGATGACCTATTTGGAGCAGCGAAACCCTAGAATCCATAGCTTTGATACCAAATGTTATGAAACCAACTCACAAAAAGATAAAAAAAGATAGATCAATGCCTTATAATTTAGCCTCTTCGAGGGGGCAACCTCCTTTAGATTACACAAATGAACAATTCTTGGACGATACAAATGACACAACCTCCTTTCTATATATAGGAGTCTAAGGGATCATAATATAACCCAAGCCAACCTAACCATAATAATATAAGGCCACATAAATAACAATAGTGGGCTTCTGGGGTGCACAATAATAACAATATGGGGACAATAGAGTCACAACAATGACAATAAGGAATACAATGACAAAATTAATGGGGTAATCACTAGTATTATAGGGACCTAACACTTTTGATAATGTGTGGCTATTAGATAGTGGTTTCAGTAACCACATGATAGGAAACAAAAAATTGTTTGCAAATTTGGATCAATCTGTGAAGATAGAGATAAAGTTGGGGAGTGAAAAGATTGTGGATGTAGATGGCAAAGGAGTGGTCAATAATTTGACCAACAAAAGGGAGCCAAAGATAATCTCAAAAGTATATTATGTCCCTCGTCTCAAATATAATTTAATAAGTGTTGGCCAATTGATGCAAAAGGGATATAAAGTTATTTTTTAAGGAAAAAAGTGTGTTATATATGAAAATCCCCCAAGAAATCAACTGATACCAAAGGTACAAATGTAGAGGAACAAAATTTTCATTTCATCATGAACTACAGTGATCATGTTAGTTCTTTTATAGTTGCAAGTTCTAATGATTATTGGTTATGGAACTTTTGGTTTGGACACTTGCACTTGTTTGGTTTAAGATTGCTGTAGTAGAAAGAGATGGTCAGAGGATTAGCTCCCATCAAAGAACCTTCTAGTAATTGTGAGTGTTGTGTCTTGGGAAAGAAACACCATGAAAGTTTTCCAAAGGGAGTTTCATACAGAGCAAAGAAGCCTCTTGAGCTAGTGCATATAGACCTGTGTGGACCTATGAGGACACAATAAATGGGTGGAAGTTGCTACTTCCCCACCTTCATTGATGATTATACCATAAATACATGGGTTTACTTCCTAAAGTAGAAGTTTAAAACTTTTGCAAAGTTCAAGAAATTCAAAGCCTTATTAGAGAACTAGAGTGATCGGGAGATCAAGGTATTAACGTCAGATCATGGTGGAGAATACGATTTGAATGCATTCCATGATTACTACAAACAACATGGCATTAGAAGGTAGTATACAAATAAGTACACACTGCAGTAGATGGTATAACAGAGAGAGAGAACAAAAACATTATGAACATCAGAAGGAGAGGGAAATTGTCTAATGAGTATTGGGCAGAAGCAGTTGCATGCGTTTCTTATGTAATAAACAGATCTCCTACAAAGAGTGTGATGAACAAAGTACCAGAAGAAGCATGGTTAGGTATGCCTTGCAGTGTATCTCATGTCAAAGTGTTTGGATGTGTAGCTTATGCACATGTGCCTAAAGAGCTAAGAGACAAGTTGGATGATAAAAGTGAAAAAAGAATATTTACTAGTTATAGTGAGAAATCAAAATCTTACAAATTGTATAACCCTATCACCAGGAAGACCATAGTTAGCAGAGAAGTTGTGTTCAAATAACAAGAGTCATGGAATGGGAGTATAAACAAGACAATTAATGCAAGAGTGCAAATGATGGAAGAAGAGGATGTAGAAGAAAAGGAGTAGCAAGTATCATAGGTGAAGACACCAAATAGAGTCATGCTAGCAATGAATCCAAGATATTCTGAACAACATGGATCTTTAAGCAGATCAACAGATCAAAATTATCCTAATAGTCAATTAGGTGATCAATCAGGAAATGGTAAGAGAAAAATCAGAAGTTTGAAAGATATTTATGATGATTTGGATGTTATCTCAAAATTTGGATTCCAACTTTCTTCATTTGAAGAAGCAATCAAAGATGAAAATTGGGTGCAATCTATGGAAGAAGAAATTGAATCTATTGAAAAGAATGATACATGGGATTTGGTTTATTTTCCAAAAGATAAAAATATCATTGGTGTGAAATGGGTGTACAAGACAAAGTTTAATGAGAAATGTGAAATTGATAGATTTAAAGCAAGACTTGTAGCAAAAGGATTCTTGTAGCAACCGAGAATAGAATTTGGAGAAATGTTTTCTCCGATAGCCACATTGGATACTGTAAGAGTAGTTCTAGCCACAATATATCAGAACAAGTGGAAAGTATATCAGATAGATTTGAAATCAACTTTCTTGAATTGAATTCTAAAAGAAAAAATATATGTGAAACAACCTCCACAATTTGAAGTTGAAAGAAAAGAAGATAAAGTTTGCAGGTTGAAGAAAGTGCTCTATCAACTCAAACAATCACCTAGAGCTTGATACAAAATAATTGACATCTACATGATCAAGAATAGGTTTTGCAGAAGCAATATTGAGCGTACCTTGTACACAAAGGTAAATGAGCATAAACAGATTTTAATTGTTTATTTGTATGTGGATGACATGATTTATATTGGTGATCTTGAGTTAGATGAATTTAAAGCAGACATGAAGAAAGAATTTGAGATGACATATCTCGATCTTATGAAATATGTTTTCTCCATAGAAGTTGAGTAGTCTCAAAAATGAATTTTTATTTGTAAAAATAAATATGATATATATTTGTTGAAAAGATTCAAGATGGAGAATTTCAAACCTATCTCTACACCTATTGCAACAGGTATCAAGTTAAGTAAGGATGATGATGGATCAAATTCAATCTAACTCTATTCAATATATTGGTTGGTAGCCTCATGTATCTCACAACTAAAAGACCAAATGTTATGTAGGGAGTTAGTATGATTTCCATATTTATGGAGACTCCAAAAGACTCACATTGAAAAGGAGGAAAAAGAATCTAAAATACATAACAAGAACTAAAGATTGTGGCATAATGTATGCTAGCACAAAGAAGAAGGATTTGATTGGATATATTTATAGTGATTTTGCAGGGAGTTTGGATGATAGGAAGAGCACTTCTAGTTATGTGTTCCATCTTGGTTGAGGTGTGATTTCATGGGCATCTAAGAAGCAACCTATTGTGACAATTTCATCAATAGAAGTAGAATATGTAACAACAACATCAACAACATCTCAAGCAATATGGTTAAGAAGAGTATTGGATAGACCCGAGCAAAACTAACAAGGATCGACAACAATATATTGTGAAAACACCTCAGTCATTGCATTATCCAAGAATAGTGTGTTTCATCAAAAGAGCAAGCATATTGATACAATATATCATTTCATTAGAGAACTTATGAGAAATGGAGAAGTCCACTTGAAGCCTTATAAATCGAGTGATCAATTAATTGATATATTCACTAAGCCATTAGCAAAAGATGTATTTTAGTTTCATAGAGGAAAGTTGTGTCTTTTAAGCCTAGGTGAGACATAGACCAACATACATGTTTGAGTTGACATGAATCATGTCTTAGTTTAGCAGTGTTAATTAAGGGGAGTGTTAACGATATCTAATTACTCCTGCATGGAGAGTTATCTAAAATTAGAGAGTTAGTTAACTAAGTCAAGTTAAGTCAAATTGAATCAAGTCAAGTTAGGTCCCATTTTGAGTAAAGTCGAATTTAGTGTGTGGTTGCATGCTAAGTTATTTTGGGTGAGTCGCTAGTCAGAAAAAGTTTAAATACCCCTCACTGGGTTCATTGTAATCATCAAGTTTGTGTGATTCTAACTCAAAGAATCAAACCACATTTAAAACAATTTCCAATTAAAAATTACAATCTAATAGCAATGACACTTTCCAATTAAAAATTACAATCCAATATCAATGAACACTTCAGACACTTCCTAGTATTGAATCCAATTGAAATATAAATTTACAACAAATATTTTAAACACATGCATACAATATTTGAGGAAATAATTTAAAAACATACATAAAATCTTTGAGGGAAATAATTTAAAAAACATGCATATAATTTTTGATCCCTCTATTGAAATGAAAGAACTAGAACATCACATTCCCATGACTACTCAGGTTCTATCATAGTAAGAAATTATTTGCCGAACACATGATGGGTGCTCAGCGATTTTTCAATGCCTTCATGCACGAACAAAATTAAAGAATACATTTAAGTCATCATTTTAGTTCCATCAAATT
Organism: Pinus taeda; assembly: GCA_000404065.3. Taxonomy (NCBI): domain Eukaryota; kingdom Viridiplantae; phylum Streptophyta; class Pinopsida; order Pinales; family Pinaceae; genus Pinus; species Pinus taeda. The sequence continues at coordinate 107,121 of APFE030259735.1, forward strand.
ACCATCAAATCATTGTAGAAGCCAGGGCCGATGCTACCATTAATGGTAAGCATACATGCAAATAAGTTAAGTGATAACTATCAAAAACCCCATTTTGTATAGGTCTAGTATTACACCATTACAAAGAAATATTATTATGAACTAGCTCTAAACCCCTCAACGCAACCTATAATAAGCCGAGAAGGCTCTGAGTTCCTTAGAACATAACTAAGTTATTAATGCTATAAATAACCCTGACAAGCGCTTAACAAAGTTGGGAATATCAGTTGCAGTTGTAAAAATAAAGTTGTGTGTGAGACCCATAATCGATCCAAGTCCTTATACTCCACTGTTGACGCAGGGCTCACATTATAGTAATAATAGTGGACAAACCCTACCTCCATAAAGCACATGACTGGGATTGAATTATGCTAAAACCATAAAAAAGAAACATAAGTATTGAACGAGTTTTCTCTAGACCCTTACCAGGTTTTCCTTAGGTGATAAATTGGAAGTTTGGGCCATAGAGAATAACCAAGAAATAGGCTCAAGTATTCGGGCATAACCTGAGAATGTTACCACAAAATTGTAGCAGTATAAATCGATACCTCAGTATCGAGACAGAACCCATCATCCCCGTGAATTGGAGCAAATTATCGGTCTGATTTGCAACCTTGAAACAAACGAAACATATTATAAACAAAGGAATAGAGGATTCATCACCAATTTGCAAGCAACGTAAGATGAAATCGTGAGCTGGTATAAGAAAATTGGTGCACAAATACTACTGTCTTACCTATAAGCAAACAAATAGAAAATTGTGGTGTAGAGGCGAAGGTTGTAGAGGTTTTCAGTTGATGCAGTGATACACAATGAACTAGGCACCGAGGGGGAAAACCGGGTGAGTAGTCAAAGGCCTACAAACTTTACAATCTAGTTACTAAGAAGTTTGTTGAAGCAGAGATGTTAAATTTTTTGAAAATAAATCTTGGTTTTATCATGTTGATGTAGCTTCAAATCAGTCTATTTATCTAGTATATCTACCAAGATTGCATGTCTAAGAAGAGCCATACCACTTTGAAAATGACACATCTTCAAGCAGTGAATCCACCAGTGTTTCAACATCTTCAAAAGACAATCAAAAAATAAAAAGCATCAGAGAAATATATGAGTAGGAGCATGAGTTTGATCAATAGAATATGTTTACATTTATTTCATCTCAATCAACCCATTTTGAAGAAGCAGTTAAAGAAAAGAATTAGGTTGATGCAATGAACCAATAAATTTCTTCCATAGAGAAGAACAAGACTTGTGAATTAGCTGATCTTGAAAGAGAAAAAAATAATATTGGTGTAAAATGGGCATATAAGATGAAGCTTAATGAAAAAGGAGAAATTGAGAAACATAACGCAAGGCTGGTTGCCAGAGGATTCTCACAACACTTTGGTGTCGACTATGGTGAAACCTTTTATCCAGTAGCAAGGCTAGACACTATCAAAACTATTGTGTCCACAATAGCTCAACAAAAATGGAAAGTTTACCAACTTGATGTAAATTCTACTTTCTTAAATGGTATATTGCAGGAAGAAGTTTATGTAGAGTAGACTCCTGGTTTTTAATTTCCAGGACAAGAGCATAAGATATATAGATTGAAGAAATCAATCTATGGCTTGAAGCAAGCTCCAAGAGCTTGGTATCTTCGCATCGACACCTATCTCATCAACAATGGTTTTTACAGAAGGAATCGTGACCCAAATTTGTATACCAAAACTCATGAAGGTAAAATTCTTATTGTATGACTTTACGTAGATGATCTTATTTGTACAAGAAATGTGATGTTATAAGACTTGAAAGCAGCAATGTAAACAAAGTTTGATATGATTGATATAGGGGTCATGAAATACTTCTTAAGAATTGAAATTCGATGATATGATAACAGATTTTTTGTTGGTCAACAAAAATATGTCAATGATATCATCCAAAAGTTCATAATGACCAATTGCAAACTAGTTGATGCACCAATTGCTCAAGGAACGAAGTTGAGAAAAGAATATGTAGCACCACTCGCTGATCCCCGGTTGTTTAAAAGTCTATTCAATATTTTTTTGTATCTCACTTCAACTAGACCTGATATAATGTTTGCAATAAGTTTTGTTCCTAGATTTATGCAGTCACCTAAAATTTCTCATTGGTAGGTTGAAAAAATGATCTTAAGGTATATTATAGGGACCATCGACTATCATTTGTTCTATATAAATTCTAAAAATCATTCACTTTTAGGTTATACATATAATGATTATGAAGGGAGTTTAGATGATTGCTAAAGCAACTCAGAGTATGCTTTTCATCTTGGAACCAATTCGATTTCATGGATATCCAATAAACAATTAATCATTTCAATATCTTCTACAAAGGCATAATTTGTAGCAAACAATTGAACAATTTGTCAAACAGTGTGGTTGAGAAGATTATTGAAAGATATTTCAAATGTTCAGAAGGAGCCAACTCCTATTTACTGTGATAACTATTCAACGATTTCTTTATCAAAAAATCATGTTTTCCACAAAAAGAGTAAGCACATTGACACACATTTTCATTTCATTCGTGAGCTTATCAATGATGGGGACGTAGAACTTGATTTTTGTGGTTCCAAAGGTCAGTTTTAAGATATTTTCACAAAGCCATTGGAAAAAATGTATTTGAATTTCAAAGAGCGCAATTAGGCATTGTAAGTGCCTCTACTTGTAATAATTGAGATTAGGAGGGGATGTTGAGATATTAATCTTATTGTCTACTAGGTGTCATCACATTTACTTATGTTTTCTTTTAGGTATCATAATCAATTCAATTTTACTTCAATTTAGTCAAGTTTCACTCCATTAATTTATTATTGATGTTTTTTATGCATTCTATTTAACTATTTTGAATATTAAGAAGAGCAATCTCTTCTTCGTGATTTCTCTTCATTCTTTTTCAGTAGCTTCAACAAGCCTTAAATTTCTTGTCCCTGATAACTCTAGCGTGAAAGAACTGATTTATATTTTCTCCTATGCACCTTCCAAAATCTTTCGAAAAGTTAAAACATGGTATGACCATGGCTTTTTATGTCATCACAGTAACATAATCAAAACAAACAAAGAATGGCTTTAAAGACTAAAGGTACCTGATTCTTTGTTTTAAAGACTCTGCGACAATTTATGAAGCGTTTGGGAATTCAAACGCACAGATTCACTTGGCCATGTAATAGATCACCATATTTTTATTAAAATGTTCATTGAACCCATCTCTAACCCACAAGATGAAACCGGTCTCTAAAAACACAGTCCATGAAGGGACGAATATTCCACTAAGAAGAAATTTATTTCATTTATTTAATTTTTTTTCAAAATTTGCCAACCACACATCCACACATTAAAATAATAATGCATATGGGCATAAATATCCAAATCTCCACTTAACCCAAATAAAATATTTATGCAACTAGGTGTACCTATTTCAACTCAAAGTGGATGGCTTGCAAATTTTTTTATTTTTTGTTTTTAATCAATGGACATGATTGCATTTCAATGCAATATTATAGCAAGGGAAACCAATAATATCTCACTCCTCACTATTGTTCAATAATTTTTTATTTAATAGACTTGATGTAGGTGTGTTTACTCTTCCAGTTCTGTTGAAGAATGTTCACTGTTATAGTGTCCATTTGTTTTATTCGCTTTCAACATAGTTATCGATCAAAGGAGAAAATTATCGATTACCCATTTTTTGAGGTAGCAAAAAAATCACCCGATTTTGAAAAGTAGTTATTCATAATACATCTTTTTTTTGGAGCATATTTTTGACACTTTAAATTTTCTTATGTAACATTTTCTTTTAAATGTTAGTGATTTTCATGCTGATTTTGAAAAGTGTTGATGCAATATCAGCACATTTTTTTTAGAGGGTTTATTTTTGACACTTTAATCTTTTTTTTTTTTTTTATGTATGAAGTTCGAACATTTTTTTAAAAATGTTAGTGATTTTCATGCTGATTTTGAAAAGTGTTGATGCAACATCAACCCTTTTTGTCCATAAGGCTGATTTTTTACACTTTAAATTTTATAATGTATTAAGTGTGGATAATTTTTTTTAAATGTTGTTGGTTTTCATGTCAGAAATAAACCATCAAAATAAAATTAAAAAATATGAAAAAAAAAAATCTAGGCCGCGGGGCCCCACCTAGGCCCTGCGTAGCACTACCCCGCCCAGGCCAGAGGCCTAGTGACCCTTTGCAGTGTCGCCCCGCCTAGGCCAGAGGCCTCACGACCAAGGTTGAGCTTGGCCATGACCATCCAGGGCCATAGAGCCTCAGGGCAGGGTTGTACATCCATGCCCTACCCAGGTGTGAGGCCCCGCGACCCTGGGTAGTCATGTTCGAGCTCGAACTTGGTCACCTAGGGCTACGGGACCTCGGGCCTGGGCGGGGCAGAATTGAACAACGCCAACCAGCCCAGGCCGGTCGGCCATGTCTGCCGAAGGTTGCGGGGCCTCAGGCCTGGGCGGGGAGGCGCTCCGCACAGGCCTGAGGCCCCATGACCTGGGATGCCATTGTCACAACTCTGCTCATATAGTAACAACCAATTTTTTTTTCACGTATTGGTTGCAATAGGATTACCTTCACATTCCTCCCTTTAGAATATTCTTTATTGTTTATCTCCTATGTAAAAATTGCATAAGTATAGCATAACCAGCCATTGAACTACTTAAATCTTATAATCTAGTAATGGTTACAATGTCATAATTTTTCTAATGGTTGAGTTGTGATTTAAATTCACTTCTTAGTAGCTTTTGTATTAGCTTTATAATATCCACCATAAACTACTGATCCAATTCAATGCCTAAAATCTACAAGGTGCAATTCCCATACCCTTTCACATACTCCTATGTTGTCTTTGCTACCTAACGAGTATATAAGTTCCTCTTGTCCACTTGATGCCATATAAATTTTCATTCACACCTTACCTTTGTTGTAAGGGTTGGATATTGTAATAGCCCTTGTGAAAATTCCATGTAAAAATATATAAATATCACGGATGATGGGACACATATTCCAAGTTGAATGGTGGGCAGGACATCCTAGTGTGTGTTCATTTGGTTGTTTATGGCTAAGGAAATTGGCAAAGGCAATGGTTAAGGAATTGAAGAGGAAAAAAGGTATTTTGCCACATTTATTTATGAAAATAATGGAAATTAGGAGAAAAGGAAGGTGAAAGGTCACATTTTGCATGTGAGGAGGAAATTGAAGGAAAACAATGGAAAATGAAGAAAATAGAGGCCTCATTAATAAAAAGGCTTACGAGGATTAGTGGGCAAGACTTGGTTAGTTCAATTTTGGAGCTCTCTCATTATTCTCTCTCTCTCTCTCTCTCTCATACTCTTGGATACTTAGATTTTTCTTGGAGCACTTTGGCATTGGAGCAAGAAAGGATAATAAGGAAAGAGGAAGCAAAGATCAAGCATGGAAAGGCAGGATCAAGCAGCTACAACAAACTTCATTGCAGGTATCAAATTGCATGTGTATTTTCCTAGCTATATTTGGCATGCATGGGATTACATGTGTTTCTTTTATACGATGGCATGGGTTTTGCCAAGTGTGACAATATTTTTAACCTAGCCTTGCCATTTCCTGATAGCTTTGATGAGATCGGTTCTCTCATGCGTTTTGTGGGGGATGGTCGGATTGGATTCGATGCTGAGTGGGGTGGATCTCCGAATTGACAAACACATGGTGGTAGTGGTCCGTGAACCAGATTCAGGATGCACGAAGCCACTAACCTAGTAAACCTTGAACCGAACTATGGGTTGTGGTAAAGCCAGATTGTGTGCCTCGGTGGGCCTAGGAATCCTTGCCGGTGAATGATGGGGCATACGGTAAAGCCAAGAGGTGTATTTTCTCTTCATTGGGCCTAGTGATTCCGGGATAGAATGCGCAATAAAGCCTGGAAAGTATGTCTCGGTGTAAGGCCTAGTGATCCCTAGATCAGACTGTGGATGCAAGGTAAAGCCTGAGAGACTAGGAGGCACTCAAATTCCTCTTGGTGTAGGTAGAGAACTTCAGTGGCATCCACATTGATTGGTGTTCTTTGATGTGTTCTATGAGTCCCACATTCATGCTTGGAATATGGCACGATGATGGTTGGCTGAAGAGAGACTTGGCTCAGCCAATCTATGGTCAAATGGATGGAACGTGGTAGTCTCATCACCGGTTGGTTCATTGCATTATTAATGAAAAAAATTCTTTCCCTTGATTTTCATGTGCAAATGTACTAATGTATATATGGATTTTGTTAGGTCCCTATAATATTAGTGATTCCCCCATTACTATTGTCGTTGTATCCCTTATTATTATTTTTGTGCCCCTATTGTCCCCATATTCCTATTATGTTTTCTATATGCACATTTACCTCGAAGGGTGTTACAAGTGGTATCAGAGCATGGTTCAAACATTTGGATTGAATGGGCTCTATCATAGGTGAAATGAAGAACAAAGGTTAAATTTTAGACCTTTCTATTTTATCTGTTATAACTTTTCTTTTGTGGAATATTAGAAGTTGAAAATTTGTCCATACTGAAGGTAAATCCCACTGATAATGTGGTAAAAATTTCAGATATTGGTTCACAATACTTTAGGAATTATGATCTAAGGAAAATGACCTTCCTGAATGCACCTTTAAACAAGTCACGTTGGAATTTCTGCAATAACGTTTCTTTTGTAGGCTTTCAGAAACTAAAAAATCGTCCACATTGAGGGTAAATACCAATTATTATTTGGTAGAAATTTCAGATATTGGTTCGAAATATTTTAGGAAATATGAGCAGAAGGAGTCGAGCCTTTTGAATGATCCTAAAATCAAGTCCCAAACAGGTCACACTGACATTTTTGTTATAACTTTTATTCTGAGCACTCTCATGAGCTGAAAGTTTTTCCACAATGAGAGGAAATCCCACTTATATTGTGATAAAAATTTCAAACATTTATTCTCTATATTTTAGGAGATATGACCAGTGTAAATAGAGTTTTTTGGATACTCCTAGAATTGTGCACCAAATAGGATTGTGTTGGTATTTTGTTATAACTTTTCATCTATGAAATATCAGAAGTTGAAACTTGAACCATAGTAAGGGAAACTACCACTGATCACATGGTTCAGTTTCCATAACTTTTACTACTACATTTTAGGATATATGCATTGAATCATTCACTATATTAGTTTGCATGCAAAGTGTTTGATGAAATGCTTAAATTGTTCAATGATTAATTGCATACAAACTATTTGATAAAATGTCCAATGAGTATGTTGTTTGTGGTTGGGGATAGCATTGATGTGTAATAGTATCACTGTAGTGATATATGCTTACTTTTATGCAAATAATTTTCTATATTAGTTTGCATGTTAAGTGTTTGAAGAAATGCTTACATGCAAATGTAATAGTATAGTAGTTGTTTGAAGAAAATGTAAAAGTATGGTAATTGTTTGAAGAAAATGTTATTTTTTAAATGCAATAGTATTGTAGTATGATAATATGGATGTGGCTGATCTATGCCTATTTACATGCAAATAATTTGAAGAGTTGCATGAAGCGAATTTGAAAAGTTGCATGTAAGGAATTTGAAAAGTTGCATGTAAGGAAATGGAAAAGTGGCATGTTTTTAGTTATTATGTTACAAATGGAATAAGTGCAATATTTTCACTTAATATCATACAAATGTATGAGAAGTAAAAATCAATTTCCTTTAAAGTATGGTTAAATTTAATAGAGATTTGGAGATCCCATTTCCATAATTGGACATTGGAGATTGGGTTATTATAGTAGCTTCCTCCTTCTACCTTAGTGTGAACCATGGATAGTAAGGGGGTATGCTTATAGGTTGTTAGCGTTGGTGAATATTGATTTCAAATTGATAGACACGATGTATTGATTTTTGGAACATGTGACTGACTGTGTATGAATTATATGTCACTTACATGTTGATTTCATGATACCTACTTACATCCATGTATGTTAGGTTACATTTTTGAATATTTTGATTACATGTATCAGTCTTGTAGGTTGATTACAAGGATTGAGAGCTTATGTTTGACTACATGTGTTTATGCATAGGTGTAGTTCATTTGGAATTTATTATGCATATTGTTGGTTGCATGTGGCAATGTGTACAACGAAGTAATGGTTGTTGTTATGCATGTATGGTCATGACTATGATTATGCATGTATAGTAGGTCAAACATGCCTTGTGAAGTCATTGTATGAAATTTAGGTCATCATGGTGCTATTGGATGTTATGATGCTAATTTGTTGGCTAAGATAGAGTAGGAGATGTAGATCATCATAATCAGGTTGCAGCGTTGGACTTTGGGGTAAGAGTATATCATCATACAGGTATTGTATGTTCGGCATGCAGGTATGTAAGTTAAGGATTTTTAAATGCATTAGGTTTATATACACTAGGTTTGTGTACATGTATTTTGATGTTATGGTTACATTCATGATGGATGTTGGTTGATTAGTGTAGTTATATGCACATGTGTCGGATAGTCAAGAATGATAGTAACCTGTAGTTGTATGCATTGCTATTGTTGTTTTATATTAGATAACCTGGTGATTATGTTGTATGTTGTTGATGAATATGATATATAGCTTATTGTTGTTATGTGCTATTAAATTGTTTATTAGAGTTATTTCATTGAGATATTGATGTCATAATTTGGATTGGTCATATGTGTGATGGTTATGTTCATTGCATTGAAGATCTTGATGTTATATGTATTGTGCTAACCTAGTTTGGCCTATGCAGATGGTTATGGTTGCGATATTCAGGTATGAACCAACATATTTGTGAGATGGTGTCATACTAATCTATATTTAATTTTCATATGTGTGAATGATAATTGTGTATGAGTTTACGATGTGAACATGTTAATTAGATATTGTTATGGATATAATGATCTTATGAGTGCTTGAATTGACATGTTTTAAAATTATATCTCGCCAACTAGATTGATAATGCACAAAAGATAGCCTCCCCTAAGGTACACTAAGGTATGAGTTTGCTTATGTATTATACTTGGTGTTTCATAGTTGATTATGGTGTCTATTTGGTATTTGAGTGTTCGATGCCTATTATGTCATCTAATTGATTTATTTAACATGGTATGAATGTTTGATGAATTGCATAATATGAATATGTGTTCAAATGATTTTGTTTTAAGATGCTTGTACTAACATGTATGTGTTGAGACAATTGATATGTACTTGAATGTAGTTGATAGTTGTAGAATTATGTCTAATGACTATGAATTATGACATGATTGTTTGTAAAATTTGATTTCAAATTGATAAATATGATTGTCTTGATATTTGGAATATGTGGTTGACATGTGTGTTCAGTTGCAAGCATCATGCTTGGCACAACAAGATAGGGTAACTGGTGTATTTTTATTTGTGCACTGACAATTATGTGTTTATGGTAGTATGATGCAGGGGATTGCATGGAAAGAGACTGCATTGAAATCGTGAAGAAGTCTTTGGTTGAGCATCCTTGGGAACCATGGGTATCGAGGCATGGTGTTTGTTGTTAGTCTTGTGCTTTTGGTCTTTTGCGATTGTTGCACTTGATTTGCAAGTTTGTTTATGTCTAGTGTATGGCCATACGACCTTTTTTGCGGAGTCATGTTGTTATTGGTTTTTATGGTCTTATTCTTGTTTGTTTCTTATCTTGCCTTTTATGTTTTGAGTCTTGGGAATTGGTTGGGAAAGAGGAAAGTTGATGGAAATTAGGATATATTTGTGGTACCCAACCGATGATATAAGACCCAGATGAAGCTCTGTTCATGAGTAAGCATGGCGGAAGGTAAGACTATGACAATTGGTTGGACTGGTTGGGTATATTGTGCTAAATGGATAGTAGCAACACAGACACAAGAAATGTAACTAGAAAAGGTAAAGTAAATGGATCAACAGTGTCATATGCTTTGGATATGTTGGGAACTATTTCTCTTAATGCTTGTGCATAAATAAGGAAGTTCTCTTAACCTAGACCTTATGGTATATGGTAATTATTTTATGATCATGATTATGTTGAAGTTTATATATGTATAAATGTATGCAGGTATGTCATTGTCTGACAATATCATGATTGTTTTATGCTAACGTTTATATATGTATGTATGTATCCATGTATATATGTTACTGTCTAACAGGGTTGTCATGGATCATTCTTGTGGAGGAATGATTGCTTATGCAGGAGAACAACATGAATAGGTTCTTGGTCTTACAAGGAATCAAGTGGGAAGAGTTGTCATGACAAATATACAAGGTCAGTATCATGTGGATATGAATTGATATTGTATACTTGTATTATGCCTATGTCTATGTTATAACAGGTAATGTCGAAGGATGCATCAACAAAGTGAAAGCAGTGTGGTCTGCGACATGCGAGGATAAGCATGGATGAGATATCGGAAGCAAGGTTTCTTGGTAAGGACAATATGGTTTTGGATGTGTGGTACTACTGTTATGCATATGTTGTATATGTTGTACATGTTGCATCTATGATGTGTGAACTTGTGGTGTTGTGTATACATAGCATGTGTAAATGTTATTTATGCAATGTTATGTACATGATGGTACAAATAGGGTTGTGTGAATATTGCATATGGGGTGTTGTATACATATTGTACTGTCTTCATTATGTATATGCGACGTGTGTGCATATGGTGCTATATACATGTTGGATATGCAGTATTGTGTACATATTGTATTGTGTGCATGATGGATATGTGGTGTTGTATGCATATGGTGCTCTACGCATGTTGGATATGTGGTGCTATGTATAGATGACCCTGTGTACATGTTGGATATGCAATGCTATGTACAAGTGGTGTTGCATGCATGTGGTACACTGGTACTATGTACATATGGTGTTGTGTGCATATTTGTACAAGTGGTGCTGTGAGCATGTGGTGCCATGTACATGTTGTACATAGAGTGTTATGAGCATGTAATGTTGTGTACATGTCATGCATGTGATGCTATGTACATATGGTGTCATGTACACATCGTGTGTGTGGTACTGTGTACATGTGGTATTGTGTACACATTGTATAATGGTGTAGTGTATATGTGGCATTGTGCAGGTGGTTCCATGTACATGCGATGTTGTGAACATGTTGTGCATGTGGTGTAGTGTATAAGTGGTACTATGTACATTTTGTACATATGGTACTGGTGTACATGTGGTATTGTGTGCATATTGTTGATGTTGTATTATGGGCATGCGGTATTATGCATAATGCAATCATGGTATTGCAGCGTGTGTACTCATTGTGTAGTACTCTATGTAGGCATATGTATTGAGTTGTGTTGTACATTGGGTGTAGGTGTATGTGTTGTATGTCAAGTGTAGATGCATGTGTTGCATGGAGTTGCATGTCCTATGTGGTCGTATGTGTGTGATGCACATTATGCGTATGTGCGCATGGTTGAGGAGAAGGCACTGGATGTTTGTCGGGTGTGGAAACCAATCCAATGTGTTACAGAAAGAACCAAGGTAGAAGTAAGGATCGATGAAGGATAAGTATCGGTATTGTATTTCAAGTTTAGTATGCATGTGAATTATGATTTATGATTCCAGTTTATGATCTATGATTCTGGTTTATGATGGTTACATGCGATTTATGATTATGATGGTAGTGTTTGAGCTAACTTAATGTCATATCTTTATATATATTGATTTGGTCAAGATGCTAGTTTGACTTCTTGTGACAGGAAGCAAACAAGATTCCAAGTTTACCTTATTGACGAACTACCAATGAGGTATGATTTAAATTTATTTCACTTTATTTTGAATCTAATGGAAGTTATGTTCTTGGTACAGGAAGCATGAACATGCCTAGTTCAGTGGTCGAAATCGACTGCAAGAATTAGCAGTAGTAGCAAAGGAATTGAAACATGCAACAGTGTGTTGGTAAAGCACGTCAGGAGCAGGGCCATTGTGGGACACCGGTACCCAATAGTTTCAATTGATTTCCATGAGCATGTTATCATCAGTATGGTAGTTTTGAGGCAGGTATATGCCTTGGTCTTTGGAACCTCTAATGCGAGGAAACCTTGCTAAGGGATGGACTGCCCGTAATGGGTGTGCTAGCAAAACTTGGAAGGTGAGTGACTGCACGTAAGGGGTGACTGGATTCCTAAAGGACTGTGTAGCAGAGAAGGGAAGGTCATAGATGGATTTGTTTTGGTCATTAGCATTTCCAGATAGAATCAGACGCACATTGGGAGTGCGCCCTAGAACAATGAGTCGATAACTATTTGCTGAGAGGACAAGAGGCGCAAGATTATAGCACTAAACATTGGATGAAGATTTGAATTTGTAGTGGATTCTGGACTTCCTGGGAAGGAGGTGGGTCCTAGTAATATTTTTAAGGTGGAGGTGTGAGCCTCTAGATTCCCTTGTTGCGGATTCATATTATTTTATTTGTTGGTTAAGAAAATGTGCATATGTGAATATGTGTATATGTTGTTATTGTAAATACCGTAATGAGCTATGTTATAAAGCTCCATTATGTGGTATGTTGTCATGTTCTCATGATGTTTTGATTTTGAGCAGATCTTTCATTGTAAATACTACAAAGATCTGTGTTATAAAGCTTCATGAGTAGTATGTCTTGTTTTCAATGGTATTTTGGTTATAGGTGTCATTGAACACTGAGGACGGTGTTCCCTTAAGGGGGAGGGTTCTATAACATCCTTGGCGAAAATTCCATGTAAAAATATATAAATACCATGGATGATGGGACACATATTCCAAGCTGAATGGTGGGCAGGACATCCTAGTAGATATCCCTTTGGTGTTATTTGATGCACTCCACCTTGAACTTTGAAGGTCCACTCCATGATCGCCATGCTTGTAGTCTTCACGTGGGTGGATGAGATCATGTATCATTTCCAATGATGGCTAGACATGTTGGATAATCAAAGTTGAGAAACATTGGCTTAACCCTAGCCCTTCCATACTTTGAACCTGCAAATATTGTGTCGCCTTCCCATGTAGCCTTCCCGATCTGGTATCTTTGTAACTCAGTTATGGAATCGTCCATGGCTACATGGTCTCTCGGTGACATACCATAATGATGGAGGAAATGAAACTTTCTTTTCTCTCTCGTTCAACATCCTTATTTACCTTACTAGACATAGATTTTCAGGATATAGTCATGGCTCTCACATTTAGAGAATCGTTTCATTCATTTTCCTTAAGACACTTTGTTTCTTATCTATATTTTGGTTCATTTATTTTCATCATCTGCAAATGTTCTCACTAGTTGCCGGTGTCCTAGTTCTCTATTCTAGGGTGTAAGGGTGACATATTCCGATGAAATCTCTGGTTCCTTTCAGGTAATGATTTTCACCATGATAAAGTCACTTATTTTTTTTTATCTTTGCATCTTATATTGTCCCCTATTTAGTCGAATTTTCAAGTTTTTAATCAAGACTTCATCTCCTTAGAGGATTCCTTGGACTGTGTAGAAATTAGGAAGAAGGTCGATACCCAATCACTGAACCCTTCGCAAGTTTCATCTCAGCACCATAGTATCTTAGGTAATATGTAAATAGGGGCTTTAGTGATAGATTAAGGGATTACTTATCCATTCGATGACTCATTCCACGTATAAATTTTTTTGGTATGATGTTTGGAATTGTTGTTCCTTTTTTCAAAAGGGATCTAATCTTTCTAGCTTCATTGTTTTCCTAGGTCAGACGAACAACTCTTGGTCTCTCCGACTGCTAAATCAAAAGCTAAATTTAGCACTCTTTGTGGCGATCTTGTTGGCATCATGATTTTCAGGTGAAATCCCTTCTAAATACTAACATGATATTCCCTTGTTAGTTTACATTCTCTTCTAATTTCTCTGGTTAGGTTTTCTACTTTTTCATTTTTGGCTTACAGGTGTAGGGAAAATCCAATTCCCTCTAAATTACTAGGTATATTTTGTCTCTATTTTTTTCCTTCTGGATTTGTTTCCTTCTTTCAAAAACCCCTTCTCAATCTGAATCTCATACCTTTAGTATTTTCACTATGCAGGTATTAGTGTCATTCCACGGTCACTCCTATTGATTGAGCTCCATTTTAAATTTCGAATTATTTAGCAATGTTTCTTCTATGTTTCAAGTGGGTACCTCAGGCACCTCCCCACATGGGTTATTCTCGTTGTGCTTGGTGACACTAAGAGTCGGGGTGTCAAATCTAGACTAAATGATGTACTAGAAAAGGGTTTCTAATTTAAAATTACCACAAGATTTTGCCCATGTGTGTAGTATTCTGTGTGAAGATATAATAACTGGGTATTTTATTTTTTTATGGGTTGTAGCCTTGATTTGCATATAGGGTGTGTAGCCTTGTAGCCTTGATTTGGATATAGGTTGTGTAGCCTAGATTTGGAAACTGGTTTCGATTTTTTCTATTTTTGTTTGAAAACGTAATATTCTTATTTTTAATGCAACCCTCCTAGTGACCTACTCTGACATATTTTATTTGATATTTATTTTTTTCTGGATTGTTCTACACTTTGGTGTGTAGTCATGATTCATGGACCGATTGTCTTCATTTATCCATAGTAAAGCATTTGTTATATATATTTTCTTGCATATGTAAAATAATTTTTCTGGCTCATATCTAGTTCAATATCCTATTGTCTTCTGCCATTCATGATGTTGTTACACTAATATTCATGGTTCAACCATCTTAGAATATTTGTAAATATGACTTGTGCTTCTATTATCATGTGTACTATTTTCTTACTGCAATTATTCCTAGCACATGAGTCTAATGTAAATAGTAAAATATGGATATCTTTGTTGACTATGCACTTAATCTGTCCTTAAGCAAAAAGGACACATCAGCCCCAAAAAATTGAATTGTAGTTACAATTTTTATTATATTTTGATTCCTATGAATTACATAAGAATGTTTTCCTACCTCTAATTTTAAGTTATTTAGTTCTCTCCTTATTTTCTAGTAACAGGCTTCTACCAATTTATAAAGGTTTTAATATTATTTTAGCGTAATGTAAATTACCCAAGTTCTCAACTATGTGGAAAAAACGAATTTTATTAACAGGTTGACAACTTGATGGTGTATTTATTGCGTTTACACTAAATAATAAAATGAACGTTCTGGTGATTTCACCTTCGATATGGGTTCACGACTTCTGCATAGTAGCCGCTGTAACTACATAATTCTCTCAACTATTTAATATATTTACCTTTTTTTCTTAGATTCTTGTAAATGTATAAGTATGTTTCAATTTCCTCAGTTGAGGTTATCTTTCCGTAATATCCTCCTACCCACTGTAACTATCTAAATTACTAATCCCATCACAGAGTTGGTAATCGGTGGTTGTAGCATGGTTCTAGTCATAAGGTTGGATCCTGCCCCACCCAGCAAGAACAAAATCTAACCAGATGAATTGATTAAAGGTTAAAGAATAGGTCCTTTGTTATAATCCTTCCATAATCAATTTAATCTAGATCATAGCTTTCATGCATGGAAACAATTTCTACATCCTACCTATTATCCATAGTATTCTCGATTCTAATGTACAGACTAACATCTTAGCCACTAAAATAAGTTATTGGTGACATGAAAAATCAATCATTAATAGGGTAGACATTACATATGCCCATTCATACATTTGAACATCTTAATGGTTACATCATCTACCGAACTTCAAGTTTCTTATAATTTATTCAAATGCAACATAAGAACTTGTTTACTAAATTCAAAATAACAGTGTCCCAGTAAATTTCAGATGGACATCGTGCGTTCTTGTTTCCTTCTACACTCTTTTTTTTGTCACAATCACATTTCTATTAACTATACATACAAGGAAGCATACTAGCAGAATCATTACAATTTGATTCAATTCATCATTCTGGGTATATATTAGATATTCTGAAAACTACATTAGTAAAAATTCAAAACCAACAACATATAATTTTCACTCATAAATAAAATATACAAATTTTTTAATGTGAATTGGATGAAATCCAACTCAGAAAACACTTTTCCACCCAACCTTGAACCCAAACCTCAAGTTCTCCCCAAGTCGAGATGCACTTTCCTGAGTATCAACAACCCCCTTATTGATCCCTTCAACAGGTATTTAATATCTTTCTTTCACGATAATGTTTCTACTAGCGATGTCCTGCTTTTGTGGACTATTTATCCACTTTCCTAGGCTTTTCCATAAAACTCCACCTTTCTCTCATGTGGAGATTTTAGGCTTTTCTACATTTAGCATCTTTCTCCAGCTAAACAACTTAATGGATCTTTCTCTCCTAGCCATTAAGCTTATTAGAATTTCATCTAGAATTCTTATCATGAAGGCATGGCAAGCATCTCATTTCTAGGTGTTTCAATCACAAATATTTCCAACCCCTTTTGCGTATCTTTTTATTCAAATTATTTATTTACAAAGCATATCCATGTCTTAGATAATTCATTACATCCACAGAGGGATATTACGTTCTCCCCCCTTAAATTCACATTGTCCCCAGTGTGTATGTTTCAAGTCACTGCTCTCGTAATTAGTGTTGGATAAGCATTTTACACTTTACTTTCTCACACCCAGGTAGCCGCATCAGAAGTACAATGTTTCTTTCATTACTTCAACTGGGATTAGATCTAAGATTTGAATGGATTCGACTGACAATTCTCCTTCGAGTGCTATTTTCCACATTTGTTACACTCAAGGGTGTGAGAGTTACCAATTACATATTCCTAAAGTATTGCTACATATAAACAAACATTATAAGCTTTAGTATGACTAGGAATTGATAAATTATTCTTTTATATGCAGTTGTCCCTTATTCCCCATTCTGTACTTCCTTGTGTTTCTAATATCAAAATTCCACTTCTGATAAAAAATCTAGATATATATAGTATATATATATATTTATATATATATATATATTATTATGAGCTGAGTTCGATTTATTTTCTATAATATATTTTTTTTAAATCTTAGTTGGCCTCATTCTTCTACCAATAATAGTCAAATTGTACTAATAATGTTGTTTCCGTCCAATCCCGACGTCTTCATGCTATGTGTATATGGCAAGTGTAAGATTCTCTTTCAAGGTTTCTTATTTGCAATTATGTCTCACAGCTTTTCCCTTTGATTATACTACTCTAGTAATTTAATTCATTTATTTTCCAACCTTGAATGTTTGTAGTAGATTCACAATAACAAGTTTGAATCCCACAATTTTTTTTTTTTTATGGCCATTTTTCTTCAAATTAACTTTCAAGCCAGGATTCTTTTAGAGTTGTGTGCTGGTCCATTTAGTTATCTCAGTATCAAGATAATAATTTATGCATTGATTTTGTGCTATATTTTAGTTCATTCATATTTGTTTATTTCTCTTAGTCATCTGTTTTACAATTCTCTCAGCATATATAACACATATTTACTAATTCTTTCACATAAGTTAATCAACCCATATTTCTCGAGGAAAATACTTTACCACACTCTTTCATCTGATAGATTTGAAGTCCAACCTCTGTTTATAAGGCTAGTTGTCAATAGAAATCCAACTAACCCTATTTCCCTTGCTGTATCAATACTTAGATCAATTCTTATTAAAAGTCTTTTTACTATATTTTACAACCCAAATGAGAATACATGTTGTTTAATACACCATGTCTTCCAAAGCCATGTAATTTTTTTAGTACTTCAAAAAATATTGTTTAATATTTCAATTAGGGTAGGAGCTTCAACTTGAGTAAACCCTCTTTGTTGTTTAATTATGTATCCAATGTTGGCTATCATCTGAAATATTTCCCTTTTAAATCTTATCCATTGGGGTATTATATGTTAAAAGACATGTGTTCCATGAGAGTTTTTTTTTCTTCAGAATAAGGTGTAGATATAAGCTGACTATCCCTTTACTTCCTTTTGCCCAATTTATGATCACAAGAGGTTCTCAATAAATTTTCATCTTAGCGGGCCCCTTCTCCCAATGCCAATCATGGTCCATATGTCTTTCCGCCATAGTTTAAGCGCTGGATTATTTTTCCTTTAAGTCATCACCCACGATAGCTGTTATAAGTGGTCTTTCTTACTTGATATTATGATAATGCCCATTAGGCCCAAGAGTTGAGCCTAGGCTCTAATACCATCTGTCACAACTCCACTCATACAGTAACAACCAATTTTTTTTTGTATTGGTTCCTACAAAATTACCTTTGACATTCCTCCCTTAGAATATTCTTTATGTTTTAGGTCCCATGTAAGCATTGCATAAGTATAGGATAGCCACCTATTGAACTACTTAAATATTATAATATAGTAATGGTTGGAATGTCATAATTTTTCTAATGGCTTATTTGTGATTTAAATGCACTTCTTAGTAGCTTTTGTACTAGCTTTATAATCCTCACCATACACTACTGGTCCAATTAAATTTCTAAAATCTACAAGGTATGATTCCCATACCCTTTCACCAAATCCTATGTTGTCTTTTCTACCCAACTAGAGCATACGTTCCTCTTGTCCACTCGCTATTGTATTAAATGTTCATTCACGCCTTACCATTGGTGTAAGGGTTGGATATCTCAGAATATCGTTGGGTAAAACATTACCCTATGGTTATAAGCAAGGCTCTTTATCACTCTCGGTTGTAAGGGTATAAATCTTAATATCTATGTTGCACTATGTGTGCACATTGGTAAGCACTTACGTTACTTATCTCTACTCACATTTAACCATAATCTATGAACCATCATCCTATTATAATGTTTTTATGGCTTGAGGTTGACACTTGGTAGCTTATTTATTTAATGTAAAAATCCATAAACATTTATAAAGTATGTTACTCTTGAATTATGCATGTACCTTCCCTACTCTGGTAAAATCTTGGTACTCAAGGCCTTAATTCATGTATTTATGATATTTAAATCAACTCCTGATCTCAATTAATTTTTTCTTGGGCCTAATGTAATATTCCGCCAGTGGCATGATGTGATGTTTTATGTATTTGCACCTATTTTGGTGTTGGATGCCACCTTGCATAAAGGTAATGTTATAATTTATGGTTTGGCCTTTCACTAAAGCTCCATGTTTTCTTGACATATGAGCTATGAAATATTACCAGCTCCATGCATATTCCTTTGGTGCTATTTAACATGGTCCACCTTGAACTTTGAAGGTCCACTCCCCGAATTCCACACTTGTAGTCTTCATGTGGGTGCATGCGATCACTTGTCATTTCCAACGGTGGCTAGGAGTTCTGGATAATCAAAGCTGAGAAATGTTGGCTTAACTCTAACCCTTACATACATGAACCTTTGAATATTGTGTTGCCTTCCCATGCAACCTTCCCTGTCTGTTATCTTTGTAACTCAGTTATGGAATCACCCATGGCTACATGGCCTCATGCCGACATACCGTGGTGATGGAGGAAATGTAACTTTCCCTTCTCTTTCATTTATCATACTTCTTTACCTTACTTGACACAGATGTTGAAGGTCTAGTCATGGATCGCACCTTTTGAGGAATCTCCAAAAAGTGTCATTCATTTTCCTTAAGACACTTTGTTTCTTAGATATATTCTGATTCATTTCTTTTCATCATTTGTGGCACTTTGTTCTCACTAGTCGCAAGTGGCCTAGTTCTCTATTTGAGGGTGTAAGGGTGACATCTTCCGATGAAATCTTCAGTTCCTTTCAGGTAATGGTTTTAACTATGAGAAAGTCTTTTATATTTTTATCTTTGCATCTTATCATGTCCCCTAATTAGTCAAATTACTGAGTTTTTAATCAAGACTTCATCTCCTTACAAGATTCCTTTGGCTGTGCAGAAATTAGGAAGAAGGCTGATACCCAGTCACTGTACCCTTCATAGGTTTCCTCTCAACACCATAGTCTCTCAGGTAATCTGTAAATAGTTGTTTTAGTGATAAATTCCCCCCAGATTACCAGGTACATTTTGTCTCTATTTGTCGCCTTCTAGGTTTATTTCCTTCTTTCAAAAACCCATCTCAATCTAAATCTCATACCTTTACCATTTGCACTATGTAGGTATTAGTGTCATGCCCCCGTCGCTCCTGTTGATTAAGCTCTAGTTTAAATTCAATATTATTTAACAATGTTTCTTCTATGTTGCAGGTGGCTACCTCAGGCACCTCCCCATAAGGCTTATTCTCATTGTGCTTGGTAACAGTAGGAATCGGGGTGTCAAATATGAACTAAATGATGTACTGGAATAGGGTTTTTGATTTAAAATTACCAGAGGGTTTTGGTCCTATGTGTAGTATTTCGTGTGAAGATATAATAAGTGGGTATCTTATATTTTTTTATGGCTTGCAATCTTAATTTTCATATAGGGCGTGTAGTCTTGATTTGCAAACGGGTTGCGGTTTTTTCTAATTTTGTGAGAAAAAAGTAATATTCTTATTTGTAATGCAACCCTCTTGGGGACCTACTATGATATGTTTCATTTTCTACTTATTTTTCTGGATTTTTCTACACTTTGGTGTGTAATCATGCTTCCTGGAACAACTCCCTTTGTTTATCCATAGTAAACAATTTGTTATAGATATATTTTCTTGCATGTGTAAAATGATTGTTCTAGCTCATATCTAGTTCAATATTGTATCTCGTTCAACATCCCGTTGTCTTTTGTCAGTCATGACGTTGTTACACTAATATTCATGGTTAAGTTGTTTCAGAATAATTTTAAATAAGAGTTGTTCTTCTATTTTTGTGTGTGCTATTTTCTTACTGCAATTATTCCTTGCACATGAGTCTAATGTAAATAGTAAAATATGGATATCTTTGTCGGATATGCACTTAATCTGTCCTTCTTTGAAAAGGACAAATCAACCCCATAAAATTGAATTGTAGTTACAATTTGTATTATATTTTGTTTCCTATGATTTACAAAAGAACTTGTTCCTACCTCTAATTTTATGTTATTTGGGTCTCTACTTATTTTCTAGTAACATGCTTCTGCCAATTTATACAGGTTTAAATATTCCTTTAGCGTAACGTAAATTACCCAGGTTCCCAACTAGGTGGAAAAATTGAATTTTATTAATAGGTTAACAAATTGATGGTGTATTTCTTGCATTTATGCTAAATAATAAAATAAACACTCTGGTGATTTTGCCTTCAATTTGTGTTCACGACTTCTACATAGTACTCGTTGTAACTGTATAATTTCCTCAACTATTTAATTTATTTACCTTTTATTTCTTAGAGTATGGTAATGTTAAGTATGTTTTGATTTCCTCAGATTATGTTAGCTTTCAATAATATCCTCCTACTCACCATGACTATCTAAATTACTAATTCCATCCCAGAGTTGGTAATCGATGGTTGTAGCGTGGTTCTGGTCATAATGTTAGATCCGGCCCCACCCAATGAGAACAAAATCTCACTGGATGAATTGATTAAAGGTTACATAATAGATTGTGGTACTCAAGGCTTTAATTCATGTATTTATGATATCTAAATCAATTCATGATCCCCATTAATTTTTCTTGGGCCTGTTGTAATATTTGGCTAGTGGCATGGTGTGATGTTTTATGTATTTCGTGGTTGCGCCTATTTCGATGTTGGATGGAACTTTACATAGAGGTAATGTTATAATTTATGGTTTTGCCTTTCACTAAATCTCCAGGTGTTCTTGACATATGAGCTACAAAATATTACCAGCTCCAGGCATATTCCTTTGGTGTTATTTGACGCGCTCCACCTTGAACTTTGAAGGTACACTACATGATTGCCACACTTGTAGTCTTCACGTGGGTGCATAAGATCACTTATCATTTCCAATGATGGCTAGGCATGTTGGATAATCAAAGTTTAGAAACATTGGCTTAACCCTAACCCCTTCATACAATGAACTTGCGAATATTGTGCCACCTTTCCATGCAGCCTTCCCAGTTTGGTATCTTTGTAACTCAGTTATGGAATCTCCCATGGCTTCATGGCCTCTTGGCGGCATACCGTGATGATGGAGGAAATGAAACCTTCCATTATCTTTCATTCAACATCCTTCTTTACCTTACTAGACATAGATGTTCAGGGTATAGTCATGGCTCACACCTTCTGAGGCATATCCAAAACGTGTTCTTCCTTTTTATTAAGAAACTTTGTTTCTTATCTATATTCTGGTTCATTTCTTTTCATCATCTGTGACACTCTGTGCTCACCAATTGCTGGTGTCGTAGTTCTTTATTCTAGGGTGTAAGGGTGACATATTTTGATGAAATCTCTGGATCCTTTCAGATAATGGTTTTAACCATGAGAAAGTCACTTATCCTTTTATCTTTGAATCTTATCTTGTCCCCTATTTGGCTGAATGTCTGAGTTTTTAATCAAGACTTCATATCCTTACAGGATTCCTTGGACCATGCAAAAATTAGGAAGAAGGTCAATACCCAATCACTGAACCCTTCGCAGGTTTCCTCTCGGAACCATAGTCTCTTAAGTAATCTGTAAATAGGAGATTTAGTGATATATTAAGGGGTTACTTATCCATTCGATGGCTTATTCCTCATATCATTATTTTTCTAACGTTTGGCATTGTTCTTTTTTTCAGAAGGGATCTAATCTTTCTGGTTTCATTGTTCTCCTAGGTCAAACGTACAAATCTTGGTCTCTCTTACTGTTAAATAAAAAGAAAAATTCGGCACTCTCTGTGGCAATCTCGATGGCATCATGATTCTTAGGTAAAAGGCTTTCTAAATACTAACATGATATTCTCTTGTTATTTTACATTCTCTTCTAGTTTCTCTAGTTGGGTTTTCTAATTTTTCTTTTTTGTCTTGTACAAGTGTAGGGGAAACCCAATTCCCCCCCAAATTACTAGGTATATTTTGTCTCTATTTTTCACCTTCCGTGTTTATTTCCTTCTTTCAAAAACCCCATCTCAATCTGAATCTCATACATTTACTATTTTCTCTATGTAGGTATTAGTGTCATTTCCTAGTCGCTCCTATTGATTGACCTCTAGTTTAAATTCGACATTATTTAACAATGTTTATTCTATGTTTCAGGTGGGTAGGCACCTCCACATAGGGGTTATTCTCGTTATGCTTGGCGACTCTAAGAGTCAGGGTGTCAAATCTGAACTAAATGATGTACTAGAAAAGGGTTTCTAATTTAAAATTACCACAAGGTTTTTCCCATGTGTGTAGTATTCTATGTGAAGATATAATAAGTGGGTATCTTTTTTATTTCTTTTTTTTTTATGGATTTCGACCTTGATTTGAATACAGGGTGTGTAGCTTTGATTTGCAAACTAGTTGTGGTTTTTTGTATTTTTTTCAGAAAAACATAATATTCTTATTTGTAATGCAGCCCTCCTGGTGACCTTCTGTGATATATTTTATTTGATATTTATTTTTTTCTAGATTTTTCTACACTTTGGTGTGTAGTCATGTTATACAATATTTTGTCATAACTCTTGTTCACTTCCCATACCATATCCCGAAGTGCCAAAACATTGACTATTATGTAATATATCCATCATGATAGACAAACCAAATCCTCCCTGATGAATTAAAGAAAAGTTTCCCTAAATTCATTCTGGAGAGGGTTGCTTAAAAACTTACTTTTTCGCATTAACACGTTTTTCTCCACTGTCTGCCCATTATTATGGTAGGTTTCTCATTTATACACTTGTGTTTCCAGTGTGGTTTTCATAGGAAATCCTATGCTGAACCTCTTTTGGTAGGTTTTCACAAACTGGAGGAGAAGATTCACTCACTAGAACCTTCGAGAACATCGAGTTAGATATTAGTTGTTGTTGATATGGTCCAACTCTCTCATTTGGGCCTCTTGATCTTATCATCATGAGCTTTCCCCTTTAGATGTGGACCTTCCTCGCTCTTTTGTGGATCCCTAACTCCCTCCCCCTTCATATAAATTCACTCCCTTCCATCCCCAAATGTTTGGTCATTAATTGCTACCTCCCTATGCTGAGATTATGCTTACATGCTACTCATTCTAGCTTGGATAAGGAGTGTTTACAGAGTATTTTCTTGGACTTGGATATCCACCAAAAGGAGGGCTCCAATGTCAAGGCATAGGTTGTATGATTCCCTTTTTGGTTTTTGAATATATACATATGATATTCACTTTCCATAATTGTGTAAATGCTTATGCTATTAACTTAATGTTCCTTGATCTGTTAAGTAGTTTATGTTTGATATATGTTATATATGATCTTGCATCTTGAATAGTGCTTTGAGCTTCCTTGCAGGTATTCGGATGTGGAAAACAACTAAGGAGCGAGGTCTAGAGTGAAATATTCAAAACCATATCTAAGGATCAAGCATTTAGCATCAAAATGAGGTAGATTCCTCCTTTTTCTTGCACTTGTCCAACATAAGCTAGGAAAGTGTGTGTTAGATTATTTGGTTTGTTTTTAGACCCACTCATTGGCCTATAGGGATCACCTCTCTCTACAGAGGGGATTTTCCTTCACAAAAAAATGACAACTCCAATAGGGAACCCATAACCTGTTCATCTTGCTTTCTCAACCGATCTATTGATGAGCTTGACCAACCATCCATTGTGTTCTCAGTTAGTTTGGGTTGATATAGGTCTGCAAAATCACTAGTTTCTATCTTAGAGTGCTCAGTCTGGAAGTGTTTATGAAATTATTTTTAGTTTTTGCCTTTTTCCATTCCCAACAGACTTTCTGATGTAACAGTTGCGTTGCTAGTGTGATTTTTATTAAAACAATAACGCTTCCTTTGTTTAGTGGCAATTTGGCCTTAACAACCGCACTGATCCTTGAGATTGGAAAAATATAGGGTTTCTCTATTAAATCCTAGTGTGTCTGAGCTCCTGAGATCTTGTTTTGTCCTACATGACTAGATTTTGTTGGTGTTTTGGCTAATTATCTCATTTATTAGCAAATTTTTACTCTGAACTTTCAAGGGTTTGAGTGCAATTGGATTGAGTTTAGGGTTTATAGGTCGATCGGTTGTCACTTGTCGCTTGTGAGTGTCTTTGGGTCTTTAGTTTGCTGACTGATTAGGTATTTTCATAAGGTAAAATAACTTGAAACATTGAGTTACAATGGTTTCAGTTTGTTTTGTGCAAATTTGTTTTTCATGTGTATTAGGTCATCTTGCATTTGAAATTTGTCTTTGTAATTTATCAAACATTTATTACATTGTTTGGCTTGAACACTGAAATGAGTATATTTTCTTACCTATTTGAAAGAGAAAGTGAAAGACATTTTCATCAATTTCTTTTGATTTGGTGTTGCTTTGATTGATGACTTGTTTTCATTAGGAGTATTTTTAATCAGAATCTTTATTTTTTCTTTAGTTGAATCTTTGTTGCATGCGAGAATTTGAAAATCAAAGAGAACATCATATACGTAAAGTGCATCTTAGTGAAGTGAAGGTCATTTTTACTTCCAATAGATTGTTTGTTCATTAGTGAAAGCAAAGTTTAGTTTTTCTCTTACATTTTGCATTTGGAAAAGTTAGGGGAGGCATATTGTTTGATGCATTCTCTTGTTTGATGCATTAATTGCTTGAACTCTCTTCCCTCGTTAGCATAGAATTCATTGAAATGAAACGTTTCCTTTTTCTTATATACTTGCATTCTAGAATTCAAGTGACATCGTTTGAGCCCGAAATTGAAACCTAATTCAAGAAAAATTATAAAATTTATTGAATTAACCTAAGGAGGATTTGGAACTTAACGCAAAAATTTAGAGGTCTAGGCTAGAGACGTGTTCTGAAATCTATAAACCTAGAAATTGTTGTTAACTAT
The DNA here is from genome assembly GCA_000404065.3 of Pinus taeda. NCBI lineage: Eukaryota > Viridiplantae > Streptophyta > Pinopsida > Pinales > Pinaceae > Pinus > Pinus taeda. The sequence goes on from APFE030259735.1 coordinate 132,946, forward strand.
TTGCATTGTATCGTGAGGGTGAAACCCATTCCAATACAAAAGTATATTGGAGGTTCTCCAGTACTCTAGGGTATATCAAAGGCACTCTAGTATGGTAAGTATATCAGAACGTGCTTACCTAATGGTAATGCATTAGACACCACTAAAATGGAAATTTTCTCCCCGTACAGTCGAGTATATATTGGGAGACCCCACCAGTTTTCTATCCTTTAGCCATAGGTAACCGACTCAGTTGCCTTGTAAGTGTGATACACCAAACATAGCATTCGGGGAGATCGAATGTCATGCATTAAGTTCTTGGCTTTGGCTAAGGTGTATATAACGGTTCACGAATACTTGGTAAAACCTCTTTCATAGTACACCCTTTTTTATGTATTTCTTGTTTTTTAGGTTCTAAAATTTAACTGTGCACAATAACATGAATTACCTATGCAACTATCCTTCGCCTCATATTGCCTAATTAATAGTAAATTTTAATTGTAGGCTCAAATCAACCACCCCTTATTATTTTTGATAAAAGGTCATCATGGTTGAACCACCGGGTTCATGTTACATTTCCCCTTCATCATCTTACACTGAAGGGTCATCACAAGGAGTTCATCCTAAGTTTTCACAGTCACTTGAAGCCCAAGGTATTGAACTTGGAGTTATCCCAAGTATCCAACTCCTTGCTTCTTGTCCTCCACCTCGAGACTCATCATCATCTCATGAATCTGATCTAGAAACCCATGAGAGTCCACAGTGGTTTGGTTTATTCCCTCCTATTATGTTTTCTGATCCATTGGTTATATCTTCTCAACAACCTTGGATTCCATATGATAATCCTAGTATATGTTTGGAGTTATCTCCATGACCATCTCAGATTCCTTGTCGCCAACTGTTTCCACCCATGACTTCAAAAGGTGAGTTTCCAGCCTCTTCTCAAGGTCCTCTAGAAGTCTTAGCTACTCATACTCTTGGTGTTGACAATGATTCTCAATATGAATTTCCTCCTAAAGTTGATCCATATGTGGGAAGTGTTGCACCTCCACCACCCCTTGAAAATAGTGAGCCTTTGTTTCTGATTTGTTATACATCTTTGGCTCAATTAGTTTCATGTAATCCAAGTGCGTCTTCAATTTAGCAATCCCATTTGGTCATAAGGTGCCATTCCTACCTCTAGTCGATTTGTTTTAGACATGGCCTCCCAAATTCCTGTACCGACTACAGTTTCGTCCGTTCTTGTACAACTAACAGTTACAGTTGGGGCAATTAATCTCCCTATAATTTTTCAACGTTCTCCATTAAGTGGACAATATGTGCCACCACCTATTCTATCGCATGAGGGGAAACAACCACCTCCACCTTATGTACCTCCTGTTTCAGGTGGACCTTATGCGAGTGCACCTCAAACTCATGCTACCAAAGCTAGTCAAAAGGTTGGTAGTGTACCTTATCATTGTGGATCATCAATTCCATCTAGATCAGGCCAGATCCCATATCAAATACCCTAACAACAAATGTACCCTCCTTATGTCTCTCAACAACCTTAGAAGCCACCCTTTACTCAATAGGCAGGTCCCCAAATGTAGCCTAGTTCAAATCCCTCATTTGGGGAATATGGTCAAATTCAAGCTAGAAATTATTAGTACCAACTTGGAACTCAACAAATTCCACAAGGAACTTTCCAACAATAATAGACTTATGTATAACAACAACCTTTTGTACAACAAGGACCTTATGTGTAACAAGAGCCTTAACAACAACCATTACAACAACAAGGATAGCCCTTGGAGTAGCAAAACCAACCCTTATATCAATAAGGTCAACCCTTGTAGCCACAAGGTCAACCTCGAAAACATCAGGGCCAAAATTTTTACCAATAGGGTCAAAAGTTGCAACAACAACCTTATAATCCATATGCCTCGCAAGATTTTTATCCACCTTATGGTTCTCAACGGCCTATGGTAGGTTAGTATAAACCTTACCCTGGTCAAAACCCACCTTTGTGGGCGTAGAATCCACCTTTGTATGGTCAAAACACCCCTCAGTGGGGGCAATATCAAGCTCCTTATGTCAAAATCTTCCACTTTGGGAGAAGAACCCATACCAACAAGGATGGAATCCACAAGCTGGGCCTTATCAAAGGCTTCCCATGCCTTTCAACCCACAATTTCCATTTCTAGCAACATTGGAACTACTAGATGTGTCATGACTCACTAATGATCCAATACTTCATTCAGTGTATTAGCCTTTGGTTCCCACTAAGATCCTTGGTGATCCTCTGAAGTTTGAAGGAAAATATGGAGAAGACCCCTAGGCCCACGTCATGATTTACCATTTATGGTGTTCATCTAATTCATGGGTTGATGAATCCACTCATCTACCTCTTTTTCAGCGTACCCTTATGGGTCCTGCCGTGAAATGGTACATTGAGTTGCCTTGAGGTGCTTACGAAGAATTCAATTCTTTGGAAATGGCCTTCGTTACTCACTTCCAGTTACCTATTCACTATGAAACTGGTACCCATCTACTTATGTCTTTGAAATAGAATACTGCTACCCACATCACAACATACCCAATTGGTAAAACAACCGCAATCCTCCACATCTCTCAGTTCTCAGGTTTAAATGAGTGGAACAATGTCTATTTTTGTTTCCACATGGTCAAAAGACTATCAACTCATTAAAAAAAGACTGTGGAAAAAGAAGTTACTGATACGTATTCTACTTCTACTCCACCTAGTTCTAGTCCTTTTCATATTGAGAGACCTAGTAATGACTCTGTTATCCAAACCCCTCCCAAGGGTTTCCTTCATAAATCATCTTACAATCCAAATGCATGAGCTACCCAACATTACAATATTGTTGAAGATTTAGCTCAATATCCTTCGGTGATATCTACCTTGGAAGGTCTCCAAACTTTTCCAACATAACAAAAATCATTACTATCCACTATAGGAGGAATACCCTACGAATTCGAATTTGATCACTTTTGACCTAGAAAATCATGTTCCTTGGCTTCCCCATCAACTTGTGTTTCTATCCAAGTCATTATAAAGGGGAAGACAATTCATCAGATTGTGATTGATGAAGGTGCTTCCACTTGCATCATGTCTATTTCATGCCGAAAAGCTATCATCTCTCCACCTCTCAACCAGTTTCCAAACAATTTAGAAGCCTTTGATGGTTGAAGATCTCGTCCTTATGGTATTCTCACAAGTTTTCCCATCACGTTGGAAGGGAAAACTATTGAATTAGAAGTAGAAGTCGTTGATGAGAGTTCAAATTATAACCTTCTACTTGGATGAAGCTAGACTCATGCTATGTTTTGCATGGTTTCCTCTTTGTTTCACGTACTCCATTTTCCTCATGAAGGGAAAATAGTCACCATTGATCAATTAGCCTTTTTCTCTGCTGGTTCTTTGAATGGAAATGTACCATATGTGGGAAATATTGACATTCCTTATGAGAACGTTGGGGAGGGTATTTTTAAAGACTCTTCTCTTATGGGAATTTTTTCCCTCCCACCTCCCCATGTCACTTCTGTCAAAATGATCTCTAATTCTTATGATCCTTGGATCGTTCCTTCTCCCGATAAGGTTGATTATTTTGGTGATGTTATGTTGCTCAGCCTAGCAAAACAAGATTATCAAGCTATTGTTTTGGCTTTAGTGACTGCTTTTGAAAGTCATACTACTCTTAGCATGCATCTAGACGTATATTAATAGTCCCCTTGGTTTGGTTCGTGGGATTCTCTAGATCCCTTGAATGGGACATTTCCCACTTACGAGATTATCACTGAGGTTATGTCTCTTGAGGAAAATCCCTGTAATGATGCTCATCAGCATTCCTCATTTCTCCTGAGTCTTGGAGAGATGTCATCGTGTCTGGATACATTTGTTTCCCGGAGACTGACCCATCCATTTCAAACACATATCTTGATTCATGAATTTTTGTTTGAGGGAAACACGGGGAACATTACTGCTACCATTCCTATCGACATTTCTGTTAAACCAAGAATTGTTGAGAACATCCATGTCGGGGTTTCTTGTTATCTTGATGAGATCAATATTTACACTACCCATTTAAAGGAATTTCGCGATGCCTTTTCCTGGTCATATGAAGAAAGGCCTAGCATTGATCCAAGTCTAGTTGTGCACAAAATTCCTACTTATCCATATGCGAAGCCTCATCGTCAACAGCTCTGTCCAGTGCACCCTAGAAAGACAACCGCTATAAAGGGAGAGGTTGAAAAACTTCTAAAGGTTGGTTTCATCTACCCCATTCAATTGATAGATTGGGTTTCGAAAATTGTCCCTGTGAGTAAAAAACAAAGGACTATCTGCGTTTGTGTCGATTACCGCGATATTAATTGGGCATGTCCCAAAGAAAATTATCCAACTCCTTTTATCAATAAAATCTTTGATGAATATGCCAGGAGTGAGATTTTTCCTTTTATGGACAACTTTTCTGGTTACAACTAGATTAACATTCCTCCTACTGATCAACATAAAACTGCTTTTATCTGTCCATCGGGAACCTTTGCCTATAAGAAAATCCCTTTCGGTCTGAGAAATTCTCACGCTACCTTCCAACAAGTGATGTATTATGCTTTTCATGACATCAAACACTTCATTCAACCATATCTTGATGACTTACCAACACATCATGATCATCCTGACCACTTTGCAACATTTTTCTTCATTGCAGACACTACAACGTTCATCTAAATCCACATAAGTGTGTATTCTACATTGAATATGGTCATCTCCTAGGGCTTTTAGTATCAAAGGAAGGCATTTGGATTGACCCCCTCAAAGTTGAGGCCATTGCAAATTTACCCCCACCGTCATCTCTACATCAATTGCAGAGCTTGCAAGGGAAAGTAATTTCCTTCATTGTTTTGTACCCAATTATGCTGAGATTTCAAAGGGATTTACTCGTTTTCTGAAAAAGGGGATCTGATTTATTTGGGATGAAATCATTCAAAAATATTTTGATGCATTAAAGAACACTCTTATTAGTGCCCCTTTTCTGCATCCTCCCAAATATCACCACGATTACTTCTTGTACTTGGCAGAAACGATAATACTATTGCCATGTTACTCAAGCAAGATGATGATGATGGAAATGAACACGTGGTATACTACTCAAGTTGGAATCTTATTGATACCGAAACTCGATATGCCCATGTCGAGAAACTTGCTTTAGCAGTTGTTCACGTTGTTCAACACTTTCGACACTATATTCTTTTACGGAAATCCACTGTGATTTCCGATTGCAATCCCATGACCTACATTTTGACCCGTCAGTTGCTCAGGGGAAAATATTCTAAATGGATTGTTATCCTTCAAGAATTTGATCTGGATTTTGCTACAACTAAAAAAAGAAATCGTTGGTTTTCGCTGAATTGATTTATGACCTTCCCTCTGCAACCACATCTACGAATTTTTATGAGCTCATTCCTGATGAGAATCTCTTTCTCATCAACACTCTTAACCCATGGTACGGGGATATTATTGTCTATCTCCAAACCCAAAATGTTTGATAAGAGTTTTCCAATTCTGAACATATTCATATTCGATATCAGTGCCAACCATATCTAATCATTGGCGATACTTTGCACGGTGTTCGTGTTGATTCTATCCTTCATAGATGTTTGACACTCGAAGAAGCTGAGAGAGTTCTCAATGGATGCCACTTTGGAGCTTGTGGTGGTCACATGTTCGGGTATGCTACTGCTCAAAAAATCCTTGTTCTGATTATTTCTGGCTTTCCATCTTTACAGATTTCATTTTAGTAGTCCAGAAATGTCACGCCTACCAGATTTATAACTGTAATCAATGCACCCCACCCACACCCCTACACCTGGTTGTTACCATTTGTCACTTTTCTAAATGGGGTATTGATTTCATGACATGTAACCCTCATTTGACTGAGCGACATGGTTATATCATTGTCGTCGTTGATTATTTCACTAAATGGGCTAAGGTGATGGCCACACGTGATGCTGACGGTAAAACTACCGCTCAATTTCTTTTCAACCATGTCATAGCTCGATTTGGTGTCCCTCAAGCCATCATTATTGATCAAGGGTCTCATCTTCAAAATTACATGATGGCAGAGATTACTGCTTTATTGGGTTTGCGTCATGACAACTCAACCCTTTATTATCCACAAGCTAATTGCTAAGTTGAGGCAGTCAACAAAGTCTTGGTTACTATGCTTCAATGAACCATTGGGATGCATAAATCAAGTTCGCATCTTATGTTATTTTTGGCTCTTTGGGCTTACCAAACTGTAGCTAAGACTGCCACTGTATTTACACCCTTTCAGCTGGTGTATGATCCGGAGGTAACTCTTCTGATTGATTATGAAATCCCTTCATTGAAACTAGCCATCAAATTACTCCCAAATACCTTGCTTGAAGAGGAATGGTTACTTTACCTCGAAAGGATCGATGAAACCTGCCGCTTCGCAGTGTTAGTAATTGAGGCCCAGAAAAATGAGTTAAAGCTCAATATGATAGAACTATTTCTCCTTGTGTTTTTGTTGAGGCTGATTTGGTATTACTTTAGGATCAAGCCAATGACAAATTGGGAGATGGGAAATTCGAACCAATGTGGCATGGGCCTTACATTGTCAAATGAGTTTTAGAAAAAGGTGCCTTGGAGTTAGTGGAATATGAAGGGAATTATTTGACTGAGTCCAAAAATGGGCTTTCCCTAAAGAAGTATTACGCATGATTATTTGTGTAAATACTTATGTACATTAGTCTATTTTCATTAGTGTGCATTTTGATTTTGGTGTGTTAATTTTCTTTTGCAAACCTTTTCGTCTACTTACCTCATGCTCTACTTGGTTTGCAGATGTCATCCAACCATTACATTGGTTTTATTGATAGTTCTTATCATAGTACATAGAATCTATCTTCTGTTGCATTGGAAATCTATGACCCTAATGGCGAGTTAGTGAATTTACAAGGTATATGTTAAGGTTGGACGACTAATAACATTGTTGAATATAGTGTGGTCATCGAACTTTTGTTAGAAACTATTGCTCTTGACATTAGAGAGTTAATCATAAAACTTGATTCACAGCTCATTGTGCTACAACTTAATGGACAATATTCAGTTAGAAACCCTCAAATTTTGAGAATGTATTTGCGAGTTCATTTATTGGAATGAGAATTTGATTTTATTACTTATCATCACATTCCATGACACATGAACATGTTAACAAATGCATTGGCTAATTATGTGTTAGATAAACATTTGCGAAACTTGTAAATCATAAAACATCATTCATTAGATATGGTAAACATGAAGACATGTATATATATAGCGATTGTTTGCAAAAGAGTTTTCTACATCAAAATAACAAAATTTGTGTTCAAAGACACATGGCCTTATAAGCGTACATAGTGCAAAACGTAAAGTTGAAATTGGCTATTCACCCACATGGTGCTCATGATAGCATGAGACAACCCTAATGACTTGTCCCAGTATTCGACGTAGTCTGGTGGATACCCATATAGTGTTCCTCTGGTAGCATAATGGCACCTCATTGGTTGGCACATACTCAGGAATCTCCCTTGTTAAAGCTTCGAGGTTACGCTCTAGCTTGACGATAGGATCTTCTACCTCCTCATATGGAGGAGCATCCTCCATTTGGTGTGCCACTCACTTGGCTATTGGAGAAAACCCTAGAGGTCTCTCTAGTCCAACATATGCATGACATTTTAAGTTAAATCTCAGTACGCATAAAAAAATGATAAAAACTTCAAAAATAGTTTTTACCTTAGTTAGTCCATTGTTCCCTAGGAGGGACTGGAAGATCTCGATCTCCTCAGAAACCCATCCTTGCATATGCCCAATCATCGACCATGATTAGTTTCTGATGTAGCCATTCAAAAAATGTTGGAGGGAATGACATATGTTGATCGCACCCATGTCGTGGCATCAACTCTCCCCATCGAAGTAATCATCAATCTTTGGGTGCTGGTGGATCCATTTACAACCACTGATAGTGGAATAATGACACACGTTCTAGGATGAACGTCACTAGAATATATCTGGCACCAAATTGTTTCAGATTCCCCCTCTTGCACTTGGTTAGTTGGCACTTCATGCAGACCAACAAACCTTCACACCAGTTGAAAAATGTGGTATTTAGGGACTTGATCGCATACTAGAAATGAGAATTTGACACATCATGTAATGCTTGTGCCCCAGTTATTCGGGGCATAGTGTGTAGAATTGTTCGCAATGGGAGGTTGGTGATGGTCTTTATTTCAATTTTCCCACTCTTACCCTTTTTGAATCTTGGACAATGCCTCACAATGAGAATATTTGTGCTCTCTTGTCCAGTACATGATCCAAATAATTGCACCCGTTATCCCTTTCTGGACAACCCAATAATGAACTAAATGTTCGAGACCTCTATTTTGAGCTCTTGATCCCCAAACATGAACAATTGGTGATCTACATCCCACCAACTGATTAAGTGATGCAATAGCTCAAGTTGTGCTATGATCTTGGGGATCATGAAGAACTTGAGAGATCCATATGCTCCAAGGGAATCAATACAGTTTTCATCCTACATAGCCTGATGGTATTTAACTTCATGACCCCTCTCTTTCTATTCGATTACCATTTTGGACTGGTTTTTTTGCACAAAATCAACAAACCAACATTTCATGAGCATCCATGGAGAGAAAATTGAATATTAACTATTTAACATGGAAGATTTCACTCAAAGATTTTACCTCGGTGCCAGCATGTCTGTTTAGGAAGCACGAGTGCCTAACTAGCCTCAAGATGAAAAATGCGACTCTGATGGGTGAAACCCATGCTGGTCACCCACGATGTAATTTTGTTTCAAGTCTTCCTTGTAGCCTACCCTATGGATGAAAGTGCATAAAATGACTACCAAAATGAAGGGAAAGGACATATTTATTACCTATAATAAGCGGCTCGACAAATGGTGTCCCAAATTGATCGTGCTCCTTGCTTGAAAATCGAGGTAAAATGAAGTAAAATGCTCTCACAATTGCAAATTGGTAAAATGGAAAAAATGAATTACTTTTTTCCCTATTTATAGTTTTTAAATAATATTTCTAACAAATTAGGGCATATTTCACCCATTTGTTAATATTTTTTCTCGAAAATGGTTATGTGTGTTTCCTTGTGCAGTGAAAGGTCATATATTCTTGGTGACAATGATTTTCTTTCACTAATTTAACAAGTTTTATTTTATCACTTTTTTGGACTTGTAAAAAATAAACGAAAAAATGACCCCCTGGAGTCATCTTTAAGCTCTTTTCTGACTCTCGAAAAATGAAAGGATCATTGAGTACTTGGTTTCAAACTCTAAAAGGTAAATGAAGTGACATCTACTCAGTATAAGTTTAAACCTTTTCCAGATTGAGATAGAATATTGTACGAAAAAGGAACACCTTAGTCGAACATGGCTAAAAGGTTCTCTTGGATATTCTTTTCTACCTTTTCGGGTTCAAGAGATGATTTATGAAAAGGTACCTTTGGAGTTTTCTTTTTCTCTTCTTTTTCAAAATTTGTAAACATGAAAAATATGTTGAGTTTCACCTCTATTGGACTCGTAAAACTTAAACGATGTAAGATATGTTACCATGATGAGATCAAGCTTCTCCTTCCTAGTGCTCGTAAAGCTTACTAGGATAGATTCATCTGAAGGGTGAACTTATATGGCAAGCATATGTTATCCCCTTCAATATTGCGATAAAAAATATATGGGGTACTCACTATAAATGGTGGGGGAAAGAGTGAAATCGATCATCTCTTGTATTCTCTAAAGGCAGCATGTCTCTCTTGAACATAACACTCATATGTTTCTCGTGTCAGGTTTGAGACATCCTCACTTAGTCACCAACCTTCCTAGGTTTGGGGAATCCATTTTTCCTCTCATCTTATTATACCACTTCGTCATCATGAAATCTAATCCTATGTTGAGTCAAATGTTGCCAAACTCTGCATTTCTTTACCACCTATACACTGGCTGACTTTCTACCATAGTCTTGGATCATACTTATCTACTCTACTACATCCTTTTTTTTTGCATCGATGATGTGGGATTAATTATGGCCCTCCTTTGATGGATCACTCCTTGTCGACTTGAACTCATTATCCAGGAAGATGATTTAGAAACTCCCTTCCAGTACCTTAGAGCATGCATGCCTCAATGGCAAGTTCTTCGCATTCAATGACAGGTTTACGTCACTGACCTTCGAGCGGGTGATTCCATGGGTGTTCGACTTAAGCTTCATTATTTACATTCATGGATTGTGTTGATTGTACCTTGAGAGCCATTGTCATCATTGGTTGTTTCTCTCATGCCCGTTAACGGTTTACATCATTAACTAGTAATCAGGTGGTTTTCTATCATGTTCAACTTTGACACATGTATTCACATATTGGAATTCATACATTGATCGGGGTGAGATAGAGCACAAGACCCGAGATTTTGTATGATAAAATCTAGGTTGCATAGGGTTATGAGTTATTCATGATTGTACACATGTTTCCTTTGGGTGGATGGCTACAACCACACTGTGGGTTCATAATCATGATCCTTTTCATTTGGATGGCTGCGACCATACCGAGGATCTTTGCACATGATCCCTCCTATTCGGATGGTTGTGTCCATACCACAAATTCATGTATTTTTAGATGCATATTCCTATATTTTTATGCTTAATTATTAGAGATGTCAGATATGTATATGTATATGTATATGCTTTATTTGTAGTTTTCCTAACGGTGTTGTTCTCATTCTTGCACTGACTTGTAAAACATCTCAACCATCAATCCTTGTTCTACCTTCATGCTTTAGGGGGCATCTGTTACACAATATTTTGTCATACATATTGTTCAAATCTCGTACCATATCCCGAAGTGCCAAAACATTGACTACTGTTCATCATATCCATCATGATATACACAACTAAAGCCTCCCTGAAGAATCAAAGGAAAACTTCCCTGAATGCAGTATGGAGAGGGTTGCCTAAAAACCTAATTTTTGGCATCAACGCATTTTGTTCTATTGCCTGCTTGTTCTGATGCTAGGTTGCTTAGTTATACACTTGTGCTGCTAGCACAGGTTTTCATAGGAAAACCCACTCTAAACCTCTGCTGGCATGTTTTCCCAAACTGGAGGAGAAGCTTCGCTCACTAGAACCTTCGGGAACAATGACCTGGATATTAGTTCTTGTTGATATGGTTGAGCTCTCTCATTTGGGCCTCTTGATATTATCAGCATGGGCTTTCCCCTTGAGATGTGGACCTTTCTCCCTATTTTGTGGATCCCTAACTCCCTCTCCCTTCCTATAAATTCACTCCCGTCCATCCCCAAATGGTTGGTCATTGATTTCTGGATCCCTATGCTGATATTATGCTTACATGCTACCCTTTCTAGCTTGGAGAAGGAGTTCTTGAAGATTCTTTCTTGGACTTGGACATTGACCAAAATGAGGTCTCCAACATCAAGGCATAGGTTGTATGCTTCCCTTTTTAATTTCTTAATATATAAATCAAAGATTCACTTTCCATAATTGTGTAAATGCTTATGCTATTAGCTTAATGTTCCTTGATCTGTTAAGTAGTTTATGTTTGATATATGTTATATATGATCTTGTATCTTTCATAGTGCTTTAATCTTCCTTACAGGTATCCGGACGTGGAAAAAAACTAAGGAGTGAGGCCTGGAGCAAATGATTCAAATCCATCTCTAAGGATCAAGCGATTACCATCATAACATTGTAGGTTCCTCCTTCTTCTTGCGCTTTTCAAACATAAGCAAGGAAAATGTGCATTAGATTGTTTGGTTTGTTGCTAGACCCACTCATTGGGCTAGAGGGATCGCCTCTGTCTGTAGAGGGGACTTGACTTCACAACAAGTCATGCTTCGCGAACCGATTGTCTTCATTTATCCATAGTAAAGCATTTGTTATATATATTTTCTTGCATATGTAAAATCATTGTTCTAGCTCATATCTGGTTCAACATTGTATATAGTTCAACATCTTATTGACTTTTGCCATTCATGACATTGTTACACTAATATTCATGGTTCAGTCGTCTTGGAATATTTGCAAATGAGACTTCTACTTCTATTGTCCTGCGTACTATTTTATTACAACAATTATTCCTAGCACGTGAGTTTAATGTAAATAGTAAAATATGGAAATCTTTGCTGACTATGCACTTAATGTGTCCTCCAAAAAGGACACATCAAACCCAAAAATTGAATTGTAGTTGAAAGTTTGTATTATATTTTGATTCCTGTGACTTACATAAGAACTTACTCCTACCTCTAACTTTCTGTTATTTGGGTCTCTACTTATTTTCTAGTAACAAGCTTCTCCCAATTTATACATGTTTAAAAATTCGTTTAGCATAATGTAAAATACCCATGTTCCCAACTGGGTGGAAACAATGAATTTTGTTAACAAATTGACAACTTGATGGTGTATTTCTTTCATTTATGCTAAATAATAAATAAATTCTCTGGTGATTCCGCCTTCAACTTGGGCTCACGCCTTTTGCATAGTAGCCACTGGAACTACATAATTACCTCAACTATTATTCTGTTTACTTTTTTTTTCTTAGATGTCAGTAAATGTATAAGTGTGTTTCGATTTCCTCAGCTGAGGTTACCTTTCAGTAATATCCTCCAACTCACTGTAACTATCTAAAGTACTAATTCCATCCCAGAGTTGGTAATCAGGGGTTGTAGCATGGTTCTGGTAATAAGGCTAGATCCTGCCCCACCCAGTGAGAACAAAATCTCACTGGACGAATTGATTAATGGGTAAAGAATAGATCCTTTGTTATAATCCTTCCATAATCAACTTACTCTAGATCGTAGCTTTCATGCATGGGAACCATTTCCTCATCATACCTATTATCCATAGTATGTTCAGTTATAATGTACAAACTGACATCTTAGCCACTAAAATAAGTAATTGGTGACATGAAGAGTCAATCATCAATTGGGTAGAGATTAAATATGCCCATCCGTAGATATGAACATCTTAATGGTTACATCATCTACCGAACTTCAAGTTTCTTACAATTTATTCAAATGCAACATAAGAACTTATTTACTAAATTGAAAATAACAGTCTCCCAATAAATTTTGGAATGGACATCGTGCCTTCTTGTTTTCTACTACACTCTTTCTTTTGTCACGTTCACATTTCATTTAACTATACACATAGGGAACCATACTTGCAAAATAGTTATAATTTGATTCAATTCATCATTCTGGGTATCTATTAGATATTCCGAAAACTGCATTAGTAATAATTCAAAACCAGTAGCATCTAATTTTCACTCATAAATAAAATATACAAAACCCTTAGTTTAACAACAAGGGGAATTTCTGACTGTGAATTGCCAAAAATCCAAATGGGAAAACACCTTTGGACCCACCTTGAACGCAATCCTCAAGTTCCCCCCGAGCCGAGATGCACTTGCCTGAGTATACAACCCCCTTATTGATCTCTTCAACAGGTATTTAATACCTTTCTTTCACGATAATGTTTCTATTAGCGATGCCATGCTTTTGTGGACTTTTTATCCACTTGCCTAGGATTTTCCATAAAATTACACCTTTCGCTTGTGTGGAGCTTTTAGGCTTTTCTATGTTTAGCATCTTTCTCCAGCTAAACAACTTAATGGATCTTTCTCTACCATCCATTATGCTTATCTAGAATTTCATCTAGAATTCTTATCGTGAAGGCATGAAAAGCATCACATTTCTAGGTGTTTCATTCCCAAATAGTTCCAACCCCTTATGCTTATCTTTTTATTCAAATTATTTATTTACACAACATATCCATGTCTTAAATAATTTGTTACACCCATGGAGGGATATTTTAGCCATGGCCAAGGATGACCTAGGTCGATTCTCGGAATCAACCTAGCCAACAACGACCCTAGGCAGCTAGGTCGATTTCGACAATCGACCTAGGTTGCCCCGGGGATATATATATATATATATATATATTATATAATATATATATATATTATAATATATATATATATATATATATATAATATATATATACAATTTATTTTAACTTTTTAATATATAATTTTTTTATTTTTTATTTTTAATTTATTTTATTTTTATTTTTTAATTTTTTGGTGATTGATTTATTTTTTTATTTTAATTTTATTTATTTTTTAATTGTTTTATTTTTAAATTATTTGTTTTTTTTTGTTTTTTTGTTGTTTGTTTGTTGATTTGTTGTTTGTTTTAATTTATTATTTATTTATTTATTTATGAGGTCTTTTTTAACTTAAAAAATTCTTTCTTCTTTCTTTTTTTAACTTAAAAAAAACTTTTGTTCTTTTTTCCTTCAATTATGTATTTTTTTTAATATTTTATTTTTTGTTTAATATTATATAATTCTTGCAAGTTAATTTAGTATTTTATTTTTACATTTTACAGTTTTTTTTTGTCTTATTTATTATTTTTTATATTTGATTTTTTCCATGTTTTGTTTTATTTTATTACTTGTTATTATTTTTAAAATTATCTTATGTTTTTTTCTTTATAGTTTTTATTTTTTTCAATGTTTGAATTTTTGTTTTCTTTTTTGTTTTCCTTTTTATTTATTTATATATGTATTTATTGTTTTGGTTATTTTATTTTTATTTGTTTTCTGCAGGGTTGATGTCGATGCTCGACTAGCAACCCGATCTCATTATGTGCAATTTGATAGTTGATTTTAAAATTTTCATTATAATGAATCGAGTCTATCCCCACAATGTGTCAATTTCATGGTTGGTCTTTAAGTTTTCATTACAATGGGCCGAGTTCACTTACATTGCATGTCAATTTGATGGTTGATTTTTAAATTTTTTTTGCAATGTATCAAGTTGCCTTAGGCTAAGATTTTAAAATTGCTATACATTAAGCATTTAAAAAATAAATTACTCTTGGTACAATAACTCTTTCATTGAGGTGTTCATTTTTAAAGCATTTTTAGTCAATTTTTTCTTCATAATGCCACGCTTGAAATATTATGAAAAGTTAAGGTTTTTCTGTAGTCATAATCTTTTGTAATTCCATGGTTGAAAAAGGTTTTAATGTTTTTCTAAGTCATGATATTTTACCTTTAATGCTATGGTTGAAAATAGTTATAATTATTTTTCCTTTAGCACCATGACTAAAAATTGTTGGAATTTTATGGTTTTTCAAAGATGTGATATTTTATATTTAATGTCATGCCTAAAAATCATTGGGATTTTAAGGTTTTTCAAAGACATGATATATTATCTTTCATGCCATGATTGAAAACAATGGAAATTTAAAGTTTTTAGGAGTCATGATATTTTATCTTTAACGTCATTGTTAAAAAAATGTTGAAAATTTACCCTAGGAAAAAAAAATTATTCCAACATCAACACTTTTCATTTTCAAGGTGTCTTTTACACACAAAAAATTGGTTTTTACTACCATTTTTTAAAAATGTTGAAAATTCACTCTGAAAAAATGTTATTCCAACATCAACATTTTTTATTTTCAACCTGTTTTTTCATTTTTATTTGGGTTTTTTTTGCTAGAGTTCTCATTTTGAGGTAATAGTTCTCATTGGATCGACAACTTTGCAAATTTGCTTTTATTGTTCGAATAGGTTTTCATCGGTTTCTATCTAACAAGCCATGTCGTGACCAATTACAATAAGCATGTGTTCAATTCGATATCCTATTAATTCTTCATTTAGGTTTTAGGTTACTAGGTACACATTATGAGGTTTCAATTTAATATCCACGTGCATGGATTACAAGGTTTCAATCAAATGTGTAGGTGCATGGATTACTAGGTTTCAATTTAGTATCTACTTGTGTGGATTATCAGGTTTGGATATTAGGTTTTGATTATCAATTTTACTGATTTAGACTTAGTTACGAGCTAATTGATTTTAACTATGGATTTTAGGGTTTATGAAGTACATACATCTGAGTTTGAATTTTGGGTATGAGGAGAATTCCTAGGATTCAATTTAATGCCCATGCGTATAAATAACTAGGCTTGGATTTCAAATTTTAGGTCTTAAGTATCAAGTAACTGATTAATTCATATTTTAATTACCAATGAATCAATTTTAGGTTAAATTTTAGGATTTACGAATCACTTGAATTACCAAATTTCGATCTAGATTCTAGGAAGTTTGTTGAAGCATATAACTCGAATCAATGGCCAAAGTGTAAACCATTAGCAAAATCATGGAAAATTGAGGCTACAAGGGAGCTTAGTTTCCATATGCTTTTGAATATCAATTCTACAAGCTTGCATGATATCACATTATCCCTTATCGAACCAATTGTAATACCCTCCTCCCATATCTACCCAAGCAATCATCGAGCCGGGGTTACATGCGGTGAGAGGCCACTATGATATGATTCGACCTACTAAGTCACATTAAGGAAGTGGAACTGATAGAAACACACCATACAAACATCCAACATCATCAACGTAATCCTCAGAAGACAGTCAGCCACTCAGATAGGATGTTCGTAGGTCCCACTGTTGTTTTAGGTCTCTTAGGCCATAGTCACTCTCATGTTATGGGCAAGGGAGTGGCCAACAACATAAAGTATCTTGTATAGCCCTACCTGCTATCGAGTGTGGACCAAAATTGGTAGTGTTGTGCCAGTGACCCTGAGATTTAAGCCACTTCTCCAGGCTCAATGCCCAGGTCACTGCCCAGAATTGATCCATCTCTTCAAATCAATAAGATAACATGGAAATGACAATATTAAAGAAAACACTTGTTTAAGACTTTGACTAGACCCATACTAGCCATGAAAGTCATTTCTTCAAACATACTACAAATGTGTAATCTACAAGTGTAATTCACATTTATGAGCATAGGGGTCTCATAATTAGTTGAGGATCGATAAGAACCATTGATGCCTCAACACATCAACTACCATTCCATCCATTAGGTCATAGATACATTGATAATTTAGTTATAAGTAAAAAACTCATGAGAGCCACACATGGTTTCTATGATAAAACACATACATAACCAGCATAATAGCAACAAAAAATAGTCATGAAAGTACAACCATATAGACCACATATAATCCATCAAAATGTTCATAGAAATGCAAGGAGAAATAACCTTTCATTAATGATACACAATCAAAACCGGGGATGGGACTTCCACATTCCACTCAACGTAGAATGGCTGAGCCAAATATCTCTTTAGCCATTCACCCTTGTGCCATATTCCAAGCATGAATGTGGGATCTAATAGAAGACATCAATCAAACTCATCCAGGGATTCCATAGGCCATCCACCTTAACCCATCAAACAATGATTCCACCTCATGGTCGAACATCACCAAAAAATCATCAAATTGGTCTCCATTCAAGTCTTCTAAGGATTCTAGAGCGTTTGTTCCAACCAAGGCTTACAAGACTAGTAACTCAACCTACAGTTGTTGCCGGGCTTCTAGACCGTTTGTCCAACCAAGGCTTCTAGGACTAGTAACTCAACCCACCAAGGGCTTCTAGAGTGTTTGTCCAACCAAGGCTTCCTAGACTAATAACTGAACCCAAGATGTTACAAGGTTTTCAAAGCATTTGTCCAACCAGGGCTTCTAGGAACTAATAAATTAACCCAAGCTAAGGAAACATGAGAACAAACCAAAAAAAAAAATGGAAATAAACACACAAACATGATGGCTATCTAGGAAATGTCAAGGCTATGCAATCCACTGTAAATCCACGGAATCCACTATCAATCCACACAATCCTCCATTCCAACGAGAGATCATGACCAAAACTCCACATGCATATGCCATGCATGCCAAAACTAGTGAAGAATTCATACATGCAACTCGATACCTACAAGCGAATTTGATGTAGCTGTTGATCATGATGCCTCATTGCGCTTTCTTGGCTTTCCCTTTCTTTCTTGCTCCAATAATCCAAGTATGCCACACCCTCCGATAGTGCTCCAAGAAAACTCTAAGTGTCCAAAAGTATGAGAGAGAGAATAATTAGAGAGAGCTCCAACACTGAACTAACAAAACGTTACCAACTGATCCTCAGAAGCCTTTTTATGGATGAGGGATCTATTTTTTTATTTTCCATTATTTTCCATTATTTTCCTTCATTTTCCTCCCCACATGCAACCTATGACATTTCACCTCCTTTTTCTGCTAATTTCCATTATTTTCATAAATAGATGTTAGCCATTTCCTTTTCCAATTTCCTTAGCCATAGACAACCAAATGAACACCCCCTAGGATGTCCTTCCCAACATTTAGCTTCGAATAAGTGTCCCATCATCCGTGGTTATTGTTTTTTAACTTTTATTACATAGAATTTTCATGAGGAGGGCTATTAAAGAACCCTCTCCCTTGGGGGACACTATCCTCAGTGTTCAGTCACACATATACCTCAACAACCTACTAAAAGAAGACATACTACTCATGGAGCTTTATAACATAGCTCGATGCAGTTTTTACAATGAAAGACTTGTTCAAGATAAAACATAATGAAAACATGACAACATGTGGAGCTTCATAACACAACTTGTAATAGTATTTATATCCAGTCACACATGTACATGCAGTAACATCATCAAAATATATGTATACCAAAATTTATGCCAAACTCATACACCAAAACATATATCAAAGCATATATTGAACACCATGTCTAAGCATGAATCAAAATATCATAAATAATATATTAAACCATCATAAAACATTTATCAAACCATCATATAGCATATATAAACCATAATAAGAAAACAATAAACCAACATAAGAAAATACTAAACCACCATAAGGCATATACCACACCACCATATCAAGCTACATTGCCTCAACCGGAAAACAAGGAAGGATACATGACCTACCTCTGATCCACCATCTCCCATGCAGCTTCATTGGGCCCAAAGTACTTCCATTTCACTTTAACTTGTTCGATTACTCGGTTCTGGAGCATGAGCACCTTTTTCTGCAATATACATTGAGGCTTCACCTGGAATTGTCCATCTGGTTCCACATGCAATACCGACTAGTCAATTACATGATCAACATCTTTAACATACTTCTTAAGCAATGAGATATGGAAAAATCATGGAATTTCATTGTCGGAGGTAGTGCAAGTCGATAGGATACTGGCCCAATCCTCTCAATAATGTTGAAGGGTCCACAAAACCATGGTGCCAACTTGGCACATGATCCAATTTGCAAGGAGATCTTCTTTAGTTTGATGCGCATGTACACCTGTTCCCCAACCTGGAACTCCTTAAGCAACCTGTTGCTATTGGCATAACTCTTTTGCCTATCCTGTGTTTCCTTAAGATTTTTCTTTATCACCTGCATTTCATGTTCCATGTTTGCCAACATTTCTGGTCCAATAAATACTCTATTAACCGGATCACTCCAACTAATGGGAGTGTTACAACTCTACCTCTATAATGCCTCAAAAGGGCTCATCCTCAATGACTCATGATGACCATTTTTGTATGAAAAATCGACCAAAGGGAGACACTCTTCCCACTTCCATTGTTGATGGATCACATACATCCTCAACATGTCCTCTAATATCCTTTTGACCCTCTTTGTCTTTCCATATGTCTGTGGATGATAAGTTGTGTTGAAGGCCAAATTTGCGCCCAAACTTGCAAATAACTCCTTCCAAAACTTGGAAGTGAACTTTTCATCCCTGTTTGACATGATATTCTTTGGAGCTCCATGCATTCTAACCACATCTATGGTGAATACCTATGCTACATCACTAGCGCAGAATGTAGACTTCATTAGTATAAAGTGTGCAAACTGTGTCAACATGTCCATAATGACCATGATGCAATCATGTTGCTTCACTTTCTTTCGCAACCTTGTGATGAAATCCATCGAGATGACCTCCCATTTCCATTTTGGACGCGTGGTTGGTTGTACCAGTCCACCTGGATGTTTACATTCTGCTTTCACTCGCTAAAAAATCGAAACATCTTGCCATAAAATCTGCTACATCCCTCTTCAAGTTTGGTCAATAGTAATATCTCTTCACTCCTGTTAGTATCTTCTAGAACTTGGGTGACCTGAATATGGTTTCACATGAAACTTCCTCAAGATAACCTTCTTGAGATTACTGTCATCTAACACATATATCCTGTCTTAGAACCTGCCCAATCGCTCAACTATGAGACGATAGTCCATGTCTTGTGCTCCTGCCCACCTGTACTACAATGTGTACATGTACCACTACATGTACCTGTACCTACACATGTACCTGTATCATGACCTATACATGTACCTGTATTATCACCCTGCTGCAGCCTGTGCACAATCTCCATATACCTGACATCTTTTTGACTTGATTGCAAGATCATATCATGTAAGTCCGTCCCATAGGAGCTCATAGCTGCCAATTGATGTACCTGTACCCATCTGTTGAGAGCATATACTACCCTGTTTTCCCTTTGATGTACATGACATTGAAATCAAACTCGTTGATCGTGGCCAACCATCTAGCTTGCCGAGCATTGAGATTTGGCTTGTCAAACAAATACCTCAACCCAATGTGATCACTCATAAGCACAAACTACCCACTAAGAAGATAGTGCCTCCACATCTTCAGTGCATGTATAAATGCTGCTAACTCAAGATCATATGTTAGGTAGTTCTTCTCGTGCTCATTTACTTTCCACGACTCATAACATACCACTTGTTCATCCTACATAAGGACTTCACTAAGCCCTCCCTTGAAAGCTTTTGTACATACTAAAAAATCTTTGAATCAATTTGAAATATGTAGCACTGATGCATGTGTTAACAACTACTTGAGCTGCTCAAAACTAGCCTCACATTCCCCTGTCCATTCAAATTTCTTACCTTTCTTTACAAATATGTGATAGGATAAGCAACGTATGAGAAGTTCTCGATGAAACTCCTATAGTAACCTACCAAACACATGAAGGATCTCACCTCATCCACATTCTTAGGAGCTACCCAATCCATGATGGCTCTTATCTTTTCTAGATCTACTATAATTCCTTCCTTAGAGACAACATGGCCCAAGTAATGTACCTCAGTTTGAAAGAAGCTGCATTTGATTAGCTTATCATACAACTGATGGTCTCTCAAGAACCTCGCTACTATAGCTATGTGCTAGGCGTGATCTTCTTCATTTTTAGAATATACCAATATATCATAAATGAAAACAATAAAAAACTTATCCAAATAGGACACACCACGCTATTCATCAAACACATGAATGTAGTTGGAGCATTAGTTAAGCCAAATGGAAGTACACCAAACCCATAATGCCCATACCTAGTCCTTAATACAATCTTGTAAATTTCCTTCTCTTTGATGCTTACTTGATGATATCTGGATCCCAAATCAATCTTCGAGAACACTGCCGCTCGCTTGAGATAATTGAACAAGTCTTCAATCCTTAACAAAGGGTACCTATTCTGGATAGTCACTTTGTTCAACTACCCATAATCAATGCATAATATGAGGGTACCATCTTTCTCATTCACAAACAAGACCAGTGTGCCCCATGGTGATACACTTGGCCTAATGTATCTTTTGTGCAACATTTCCTTCAACTGTAGCTTCAGTTCTACCAACTCAGGTGCGATCATCCTTTAAGGTGCTTTGATGCTGGAGCTGCTCTTGGCACTAACTCAATAGAAAAGTCTACCTCCCTGTGAGGTCGAAAGTCTGTAATGTCTTATGGAAATACATCCCCAAACTACTCTAAAACCGGGTACTTATTCAACACATCTGCATTCTCGACCTCCTTACCCTTATCACTAGAAATGTGCATTGCGAATAGCTTGCACCCTTTCCTACGACTATGCTTTTATTGCATAACTGTCACCATCCTAACTAATGTGGCCTTATTCTTACCTTGTAAGACTCTTGGTTCTCCATCATCATCAACACACTCAATGGATTTGTCATCGCATTCTAACTTGGTTCAATGAATATACAACCAATTCATTCCCAATAACATACTATATGAACCTAATGGTAATACATTCAAATGTGTTGCGATAGGCGTACCATTCAAATCAAATGCACAAGCTCTTACCCAATGATGAACTCGCTTCTTCGTACCTATAGCCAACTACACTAACCAAGATTCTACATGAAACTTATTACTCAAACCACACTTATCCACCAAGTTAGGACTAACATAGCTATAATTAGATCCAAGTCAATCAAAATAGAAATAACTTTATCACAGAGCTTATCGTCCATCTCAATGATAAATGCATGATGTTCTGCCTACCGATTGTCCATTGCTGCATAGATACACGAAATACTCTGACCGACATCCTCGACAGTTTCCACCTCCTGTGCATTATATATCTGAGGTCTACCACCCTGATTCTATGGACAATCTCTCATGTGATGATCTTTGCCACAAGTCCAACACTCTTTAGGATTCCAACATCTGTCCTTACTTCTCTCTTTAGGTTGGTGTCCTCTTCCTCTATCTAATGTATTGAACCTCTTAGGTGGTGCAACATTCTCCTTGGTATCTGTACCCTGTGGCCTTGCTCTCTTTTTGTCCAATTTTCCTTTTCTCTTTTCATTACCTCTCTAGTTTGGCTTAGTCTCACTTCTCTGCTTTGATTTTTCGTAGAAATGCTTTAGCTTTGGAATGGCCTCCTCCAATGATATAGTCTCATCGAGCTCAATCCTATCTTTAAATGCAACTGGTAACCCACTAATGAACTATTGAATATTGGCCTTCTCCACTGTGAGGTAAGGCACATACCTTAGTAACTCTAAGAACTTACTAGTGTACTCACCATCTGTCATGGAACTCATCTTTAGTTCATAAAATTATTTTTCCTTGACATCAAAGTACCTTTTTGACAAGTACTTCTTCTTAAACATCTACTCAAACTCACTCCAAGAAAAATCTTCCTCATGAATACACCTAAAATTATTCACATCTTCCCACCAAATGTTCACTTTACCTTTGAGACTGAAGGTCGCGAATCTAGCTTTCAAGTTTTCTGAATAATTATGCAACTTGAAGAACTTCCTCATGCCAAGAACCAATGCCTCTGCATCTTGTGGTTTCTTCATTTCCCCATTAAAAGTAGGTGGCCTAACTTTATTAAATTCATCTAGGAAGTATCCCCTATCACTCCTCCTATAAGGATGATACCGATGATGATCATAGTGCCTATCTGAATCAAAACTAGAATCATACCTATGTTTGTCCCTTCTCATCTCTAGAGCGTCCAACAATCTGCGATCTCGGGTTGTGTCCTCTCTGTTTGATTGATGACTGCCATGTGATCTACTGCCACATACCCCATTAGTTTTGTTCTCCTTCTCATGACTAACTTGAACCGTCCCTGTTGTGGAAAATTCGAAAATCTTTGTAGTATGACTGCATTTACCTATGCTAGCTTTTGTTGTGACTATATGATTATGTCATTATATGCCTTACAACTCCTTATCTCTTCCTTTAAACTTCTCAATGTCACTACCAAATCGGAAGAGTTACCAACACCATACTGCTCTTCGGATTCATAAGGAGAGTCTACGTAGTCAACCATCTTGCTATCCATTTGAGGTTTCTTCCTGGAAGGCATATCATGTCAGCTAAACCAAATCACAATAAACCAACATACCTTAGTATAGCTTGGGGAGAATACCTTGTCTACAAGATCAACGGATCATCATGATACATGTATAACATAATCATAACAATATATAGAAATAATACATAAGCATATAACCATGAAAGTGTCATTCTAGCTAGGGTTTAGTCATCAATGCATGTCCTTAACACCACACACACTACAACCTCATTCATGACGACATCCACTACAACACGACACACTTGATCACATGTAAACATGAAAATGCATAAGCATTACATAATCACACATACCACGAACTTATGCATGATGACATAAACTGTACCATTGTATGTGGACAATGCACAACCACAATGTAGACAATACACCAGCCTACATGGAGATAACACTCCAGCACGAGTACTGCCAATTCCCACACATACTGTATATAATCAAGCATAAATGAACAACAATCATATGTAACACCATGTAACCTAATACACAAGAGTGATACATATTACCAAACATACAAGAATGTAACCAAGAAATCACATGATACATGTAAGCGATATATAACAACACATAACTAGTCATATACTCACAACGTTGCATCCAACAAAAGCACTCTAAGTTCCTCATGACGAAATCACCACAACAATGATCATCATCATGCAATTGCAACAAATTACGGAATACAAGTGTGAGAGACACACACATGCAACTTACATGCATGCATGACCAATAGATAGCTCATCTAGTATGAGGGGTGAACAATGATCTAATGCCAATTTCTAATAGCCTCCTTCCATATCTACCCAAGCAACTAGCCAACCAGGGTAAACATGCAATGATAGGCCACTATGATATGATTCGACCTCCTAAGTCATATTAAGGAAGTGGAACTGATGGAAACACACCATACAAACATCCAACATCATCAATAGAACCATTAGAAGACAAGTCAGCCACTCAGACAGCCTATCCCTAGGTTCCACTATTGTTTTAGGTCTCTTAGGCCATAGTCGCTCTCATGCTATCGGAAAGGAAGTGACTAGAAACCTAAATTCTCTCTCACAAGCCTTCTTTCCAGTGACTGTGGACCAAAATTACCAAATGTTGTGCCAACGACCTTAATATTTAAGCCACTTCTCTGGGCTTAGAGCCCAGTTCACTGCCCATAATTGATCTATCTCTTCATATCAATAAGATAACATGGAAATGATAGTAATAAATAAAATACTTGTTCAAGACCTTTACTAGACCCAACTATCCATGATAGGAATTTTGTCAAACATATTGCAAATGTGTAATCTACAGGTGTAATTCACAGTTCTGAGCACAACGGTCTCATACTTCACTTAGGATCACTAAGAACCATTGATGCCTCAAAAAATCAACTACCATTCCATCCATTAGGTCATATATACATTGATCATTCAAATATAAGTAGAAACACGATGAGAGCCACACATGGCTGTTGTCACAAAACACATACATAACCAGCATAATAGAAATAGAAAATACTGATGAAATTATAGCCATATAGACCACATATAATCCATCAAAATTCTCCTAGAAATACAAGGACAAATAACCTTTCATTAATGATGTAAAATCCAAACCCGGGATGGGACTTCCACGTTTGATGTGATCGTCGAATGGCGGAGCCAAATACCTCTTCAAGCATTCACCCTCGTGCAATATTCTAAGCATGAATGTGGGGTCTCATAGAACACATCAATCAAAATCATTGAGGGCTTCGAGAGGCCATCCACCTCAACCCATCAAACAGTGATTCCACCTCACGATCGGACATCACAAAACCATCATCAGATTGGTCTCCATCTAAGCCTTCTAGGGCTTCTGTAGCATTTGTTCCAACCAAGGCTTCTAGGACTTGTAACTCAACCCGCAGTTGACATCAAGCTTCCAAATCATTTGTCCAACAAAGGCTTCCAGAACTAGTAACTCAACCCACCAAGGGCTTCCAGAGTGTTTTTCCAACCAAGGGTTTGAGGACTAGTAACTCAACCAAAGCTGTTACAGAGCTTCTAGAGAATTTTTCCAACTAGGTATTCCAAGAACTAATAACTCAACCAAAGCTAAGCAAACATGATAACCAACCAAAACAAAATAAGGAAATAAAACCACAAACTCCATGGTTATCTAGTAAATAACAAGGTTAGGCAATATATTGTCAATCTAGGCAATCCTCCATGCCAATGACATATCATGACCAAGACTCCACATGCATATGCCATGCATACCAAATATAGTGAAGAAATGATACATGCAACTTGTTACCTGCAAGCAAATCTAATGTAGCTGCTGATCTCGATGCCTCCTTACACTTTACTACTTTTTGCTTCCTTTCTTCCTCCAAGAATCCAAGTATGCCACACCCTCCAAGAGTGTTCCAAGAAAACTCTAAGTGTCCAAAAGTATGAGAGAGAATAATGAGGGAGAGTGCGAATACTAAATTGACAAAGGTTACAAACTGATCCTCATAAGCTTTTTTATGGATGAGGCCTCTATATTCTTCATTTTCCATTATTTTCCTTCATTTTCCTCCTCACATGAAACATGTTACCTTTCACCTCCTTTTTCTCCTAATTTCCAGTATTTTCATAAATAAATGTGCCAAAAATTCCATTTTCCCTTTCCAAAGCCTTAGCCATTGCCTTTGCAATTTTCCTTAGCCATAAAGAACCAAATGAACACCCCCTAAGATGTCTTGCCCAATATTTAGCTTGGAATAAGTGTCCCATCATCCGTGGTTATTGTTTTTTTATCACATGGAATTTTCACCAGGATTGTTACACCAATGCATGTACCTTAATAACAAAATATACGTGGCTCTTTCACCATGTACTTGTAATCCAATTGGTTTGTTTCATTATTATTTTTGGAGAATCTAATTCCAACCACCTACTAGGTGTCATATTGTCTATCCAAGTGTCACACTTTGTTTTAGTTTAGTCTAGTTACCATGAGTCAATTTAGTCTCACTGCTATCCTTTATTATTGATGTCTCCAATGTAATATTATTTGTCTGATTCTTAATATTGAGAAGAGAAATCTCCACTCCACATTTTTTCATTCTTTAACATGGTATCATAGTGAGGATGCATAAGGCTCCATGAAATCAGCAGAGAGAAGAACTTACAAGTTGCGTAATATTCCTTAAGAGAAACATTTGAATTCCATTGAAGTGAAGAGATCAGGAGCTCGACCATGAGAATGAAAGGCCACCTCTTTCAAGAAGCATGTTAAAAACCCGTTGTTGTCATTGAAGGGTGTGCATGAAGAATCGAGAAGAATGGCTCTTTGAATGATTGAGAAAGTCAAGAATTTTTTTATAAAAGTTTTGTGAAGGTTCACAGTAACGCATTGCAACAGCAATGAAGACAACGCTAAAACATATGTAAAAAGTCAGAAGAATTGCGTTTTATCATGTCACTTACAGTGTTCTTAGACTAATGCAACTACAGAACAAGGATAAGCACATTAGCTGATTGGTCCATTGCAACCACGAATCCGATTAGAAGGACAAACACAAAAGTCAACATTTTGAAAAAGGTACATTCAAATAATTTTTTAAGGTGTATTAGAAAAGGACTTATGTGATTTATTAAAAGGATGCAAGAGCATCTTGAAAGGGTTTGAGAGAATTATTTTAAGAATGCTTATGCCTTATTTTAAAAAGGATATTTTTCATATCTTTTTTTAAACAAGACCCACTATTATGTTGTATTGAAAAGAAGGAGGCTTTGAGAACAAAAGGATTTTTTTTAAAAGAGGGTGGATTAAAAATGAGGGTATTGTTCAAATAAAAAAAGGGTTGTAATATTTTTTTAAAATGAAGGGGTGTGTGAAAGCACTTGCAAAAGCATCATATTTGTGGAGAATTTGTAGATTTGTTTTTTATGGAAGTTAAGAAGCATAGAATCACCACAAAGAAAATACACTATGTTTACAGGTCAATTTTTCTGTGGAACCACAGTTAGTCAACACTCAACAAATGGGAAAATCCAAGAGACTAAGAAAGTCGAAGCAACAGTAGGAGATGTTTGATTTTTTTTTAAAGATTTGGAAATGAAAAGGAGTTTTCGTGTAAGAGGGAGTAATCAAGTTGAAGATGAGCAATTTTTAAATCCAACAATTGAGCTTGCTGATGACAATTTGGTAAATCCAACAATAGAGCTGGCTGATGACAATTTGGTGAATCCAGTAATAGAGCCTGTTGATGACAGTGAAGTTGTCATTGGAGCAGTCAATGTTATGTTCAATCCAACAATTAATATTGCTGATGTAAACTTTGATGAAGAATTTTCAGCTAATCATGAATAATTGTTGATGATGAAACATAAAGATCATATCGACATGATATTATTTGGTGAGAGAAACCCAATTGAGTTTGAAAAACAAGTGGAAGAAAACATGTTTGCAGTAGTACAATTTAGTGAAGAAGTAGAAGAGACAAATATAAAAATAGAGATAGAGGAAAAGAAGGAAGCCCACAAAGAGAAGAGACAAAAGAAGAGGCAAAGAAGGAGGAAGAACATGAGAAAGTTCTCATTGCAAATAAGAAGGAACATAACCGATGTGGTTCTGCAGATGTTTTTATGCTTACCATTGATTTCCAATGTGGAGGTAAACAAGATGATTATGAAGAAGAATTAAGTTTCCTTGAAACATGGGTTGCAACACCATGTCTTGCTGAAGTCTGCATAGAGGTTACAATAATGAACCTTGAAGACAAATTTGATGATGAAAACAAAAATGAAATTTTCAGGTATTGGAGACCTGAAGAGATGAAATTGTATTATGGACTTATGTTGCAACAAAAGATTGATGATGAGAACCACACAACAGAAGATGACATGTAACAACAATCCACATATAAGCCGATTTTTGAAGATGTCTAGGACATGCTTAGAAAACCTAGAACAATGGAAGACCTACACAAGAAAATGATGAAACTGAGGTTTGAGGGATACAATAAAAAGAAAAAGTTGAAAAAATTTAGAGGCTATAAGATTTGGAGGAAAAGAAAAACAAAAGGAAATCCATAG
>APFE030259735.1:165646-199143 GCA_000404065.3 Pinus taeda
CAAAGTGAAATTCAGGGATATTTAATTGGTGGCTATAACTCTAATGGTATAAGGGATAAAATAAAATATTTTCCCATTCATAGCTAACATCGATCATTCTCAGGAGATGTATGTAGCCTTGTCGAAGCTATTCGCTATTAATAACTTTGGTCAAGTAGCAAGTTTGAAGAATGTGCTGAGGAATACAAAAATGACTAAAGAAGATACTATAGCAACCTTATTTGTAAAGATAGCTAGACTTTGAAGAATTATGGACCATATGTAGTCAAGAAGAATTATTAAGGATATGAATGGTTTCCAATATCGAAGGAGTGTCAACTTATTATGTTGATCATCATAAAGGAAAGAGATCGAAGGGACCAAGGAAGAAAGTTGACATGTCTAAGATAGAGTGATATCAATGTCATAAGAAAGGTCACTACAAGAGTGATTGTCCCAAGAATCCAAGGAATAAGAAGAGAGGAAGAGATCAAGCCAAATTTTCTGAAGAAGGAGACTCAGAGAAAGTCAAGCTTGAAGAATCTAATGTTAGGGGCTTACACTATTAATTCATTTTCTTTACATAACTTGTTTTATATGTTTTATGATTTATAGTTTTTGACATATCTTTGGAAAATACATTTTTGTATTGCTTTAAGTTTGTAGGTTTCCCTCAAGCTTTGGAGGGAGCTTCCAACAAATATCAAAGATAATTATCTCATGTATTTTTAGCTTTGGGTTCATGTACTCATTTAGTTTGATTATATTAAGTACTAATCACCTTTCTCCCTCTATTTTGTTGACTAGGAAAAACATCTACAAGAAGGAGGATCTCTCAAGACAAGGTTAGTCAAGAAACAAAGGTATGATTTGAATACATTATTCATTTGATGATATATTACTAATTTTTTTATGACTAGCTATATTGAATCCTAGTGATTTTTTTTGTGTGATTCATCTCTTGATAAATCTACCCACCCCACTCATATTCTTGATTGATTGTGAAGAACTCTAGACATGTTCTGGAAATCCCTAATGAGAGGGTATTCTAATGCGAATGTTTGAAATACTAAGTTGATTAGGGACATTTTGAAATTATTTATTAATGATATGATTGGGATTTTGGTATAATCTGGAAATCCTAACCCATTAGAGTTGAGTGATAAGGTCTAAATTCCTTGAACGTTTGAAGTTTTGATAATATATGGTTTGCTATGTTTCTACATTATAACCCTAGCTCATTGGGGTTTGGTGGAATGTATGTTTCCACATTGGAACCCTAGCTCATTAAGTTTTGGTGGAATGTGTGAGAAAGACCCTTATATTGTCTTAAAATGTTTTCCTTGTTATGTGTGTGTTTTTCTGATCAAACCCTAGCATAATCAAAATGATTTTGTGTTTAACTCTTATTTGATATTGTTGTGAAGTTGGGTTTGACTAACACATGATATGAAATTTATTTGCATCTAGGAATGTCCTTTTGGTTGAAGTCGTAGGATGGTCTAGGTCAAATGTATCTATGTTACTGGACATATGATATGCTTATGAATGGTTGTGAATTCCTAGGTATGTGTGATGACTTAGTCATCAATGTTCATGAGTCTTAGAATCTAACGGAAGTCCTTATCTTAGATTCTAGGACATCGATTTCTGGAAAATCTAAGGTGTTGTAGATAAACCCTAGTGAAGCTAAAATTTCCTAGTATATATAACAATCTAAAATATGATACATGATTGTTGAAAATGAAATTCTAGGGTTTTGCAGTTAAATCCTAGTAATGACATTGTCTAGTGTGAAATGTAACAATATGAGATCTTTGTGTGTAATTATTGTTGAGATTGTGAAAAATGAAATTCTAAGGTTTTGGAATGGAACTTTAGCTAAAGTAAAATCTCTAGAATATGATAATTTGGGATTTGTATAAGTTCTTTGAATTTGTGAAAAATAAGGTTTTTGGAGTTAAACCTTAGTTGAAGTAGAAATCTCTAATGAATGTTGACTATATGATTTGAGATTTGTGAATAAATTGTTGAAATTTAAATTTTTGGAAATATAGGGTTTGTGAACTAACCCTAATGGAAGTTGGTCAAGTTAATGACTAAGTTGTGATTAACTTTTATTGATTTTTTGGTATGAAATCTAGGATTTGTATAATCTCTAGCAAGAAGTCTAACATATGGAAGATTGTTAGATATTTTATAGGTCTATATTTGTGAAATTATTTGTAGGGTTTTTTATATGTTGAAGAAAGGTATGTCATACCTTTGGAAGTAACATTGAAACTCTAGATGGAATGAAATTTGAAGTAGTCTAGGGTATATGACAAAGTCCCTAGCAAGATGTTGAAAAGTACACGTCTCTTGTTTATAATTAAGTATGGATATCTGATATATATATATGAAATGCTTCCATGATTCTGATATGGCTAACATCATGCTTCTATAGATTGGCTTTTACTTTCTAGTTAAACTATGCAGGTACACAATCTTCAACTTGGTGAAGATGTGATGAGCATGATGGGGATGATGATGACTCAAATGAAATTGTTGGAAGCCACAAAAGATTCTCAAATGACGAAAAGAAGAAGCTAATATCCTATAGGAAGCATGAATAGAAAATATCTCCCTAAGAAAAAGAGGGAGTCGAGGTAATGAGGTGCTTCCTCATTGAGAGGGAGGGCATAACTTGATATTAATTGAAGAATCAACTATGAAGGATATGTTGTTGTATGAGAAGTAGGAAGGAAATCATATGATCGAGGAATATTATGTCAAATATTTGGTTGATAGTCCTAATATGGAAAGTTGAAAAGAAACATCTGTTGTCTATAAGAGCCCAGAGGTTTGTATTTGATTATGTAGATGTGAAAGTATATTATTGATTGGGGTGTTGTTTGTACAGGTGAATCTCTCAAAGGATTTGATAGCATTCTCTTTACCAATCAATTTTATTGGGAGAGATTCATTATTCTTGATCTGCTGGATCAAGGGGTGTTGAGGCTTTGTGAATGAAGAATTGCCTTGAAGGACATATAGCCGACACATTGTGTTGGTGTATAGAAGTTGGAAAGGTGGTGTTGATCAATGAGATAAGTTTTGGGTACACACCTGGATTGTTCGGTTTATGGTTAGCAAGTAAGCCTGATGGTACCTAGAGGGGCTGAAAGCTTGAGTCCATCTTAGTCCCACCTAGATAGATTGCCTTGGTCAGGAATCTAGTCCTTGGCATTGCGGTGCCTAAAGTTCTTTATGGTTCATATAGTTTGAGATATTCCATTGTATATGTACATTATGAATACCTCCCTGGTTAAGAGGGAGTGTTCAAAAAATTAACTATGTTTGGTTTTCAATAATGAACTTGAGTCATTATCTAATATACTTGTCAAAATAATAAATAAAATATTTTTTATTATTGTTGTGACTTATTAAAGCATGGGTTACATGCACGTGTCACCAAGTTTTAGGTCAAAGTCCCCCTTGAGGACTTATACGATCTATTTTGAGTCTATAGAATTATTTTACATTTAAAGAGACCCTTCTTGGGATTTTGAATCATGTAAAAAATTTTAGTATTGAGTCAAATATGAGTTATGGAACCTCCACACCATGTCACCCTAAGGGAGGATAAAGTCAGCTTAAGACCCTATTCAACCCCACAATAATCCTATAAAAGGAAGGATATCAAATTAATTTGGAGTATCACTTCTCATCAAGTGTTAATTCTCTCTACTAGGTAGAAGCGATTTTTTTTTTTTGTTGGGCGGAAGTGCAAAGTGGGTAGTTGGAAAGTTTGTTGTGAGGAAGCCAAAGTGAATGTGAGTTTAGGTGAGTATAAGGAGTCAATGAAAATTGAAATTTTGTTGGTGGTATCTCTCTTTTTCGTGCTCTGGATTGGGATATCTAAGTCTTCCAAGTTGGACTACTCTCGGAAGCTGTTACCTACTCCAAGTTGCTACATAGTCAAAGTTTTTGGGAAGAGGTCAATCTTCTAGAGGCTGACTTGGTGTGGAGGGAAGGTCTGGTCTTGGTCTACGGTGAAGACTCTTAAAGAATACTATGGAAAGGAAGAATTAACTTGACTGTGTTTTACCCTCAATGGGGGTTTTTCCATGGCATGTGCGTACCTCTTGTGTCGATTATTTTATGTGCTGCTGCTTTTGGTAATTTCTTGATGAACTAAAGAAATAAGATATAAAGAATCATAATAATAACAAACATCACAAGTAATTATAAATATAAATAAAATATTTACTTCCTTTATGATTTTCCAACATTCTCCACCATTTTGCATTCTTTAATAATTATTTCGGTGATGGGTATATAATCATTCCTATTGTAATATGGTGCTACCATTGGTATTTTCATTTTCTATAATTATTGAAGGCCATATCAATAATTCTAAGAAGTATTTTCTACAAAGCCTTTGAGCATTTGAGGTGAATATAACAAAATTTATTATATTTCTATTATCCATTTCCAATTATCAGATAGGTAGTGTTATTTAGGTATCCACTTCCACACTATCAGCAGTCTCATGAGGCAAGCATTGGTGTATCTCCGCAATGTGCGATTTGAAGCAACAAATACCATGAGACACATGCAAGCGCTTGTTACAGTGCATTCACAAATCTACTTCTAGAGAATTCACATGTTTGAGGAAAATAAATCTCTTCATTTCTAAGCTTTTAAGTAGATTGAAAGAGTGGGTCTACTTGATGAAGCTCAAATAAACTAAGAATATAATAATTGTGATTCTTAAAATTGACTTAATGTTTTTAAAATCCACTTCATATTTTTCAACTGTCAATCTAAAGAGAACCTGCCTATGAGAATATATAAACCACATTCTATTAATGTGATTGTGCTAGTAAATATCCCTTTAATTTTAATCCACTTATTCCAAATAGAATATTGAATCTATAATGCTCCAAGAAAATGGAAAAAACAATTGTAACACTTTGAAATTTCACGATTTTTTTTTTTAATTCTTGCTTCATCTTTGTGGTGAACTTACTCATTTGTTGATGTCCGATGTAGATCTATGGAGAATTCCCTTAACCATAATCAAACTAGAGATGTTTTTCTCCAACACTTCTCTAAGAAAACCGGGTCTTGTTGGAGAAAACAAATGCAATTGAAAGGACTGGAAGATCACCTCCATGGAATGATGGTTCATGGTGGTGGTGGAAGCTCATGGCTGCAACTGTGATGGCTTAAGGTAGTGGTGGCTCTAGCTAGAAACCTTTAATTTTCCCTCATTACTTTGAATTTGACTACACTAGCAACAATATATTCTCTCCGTGGACCAAATTCTTATGACTTTGAAATTCGTATTGCTCCTCAAATTTCACCATCTTAATGAGTATTGATACTAATTTAAATAAATAGCCATAACCACAATTGACTCATACAGAAAATAACGACTTATACAAAATATAGAACAATCATGACTCGAATTCTACATAATCTATAGCATGAGCTCTATATAGTCTATAACATTTTGTTTCTCTGTTAACTC
Organism: Pinus taeda; assembly: GCA_000404065.3. Taxonomy (NCBI): domain Eukaryota; kingdom Viridiplantae; phylum Streptophyta; class Pinopsida; order Pinales; family Pinaceae; genus Pinus; species Pinus taeda. The sequence goes on from APFE030259735.1 coordinate 171,144, forward strand.
TATGTGGATATTCCAACTACTTCTAGTTTTTGTTTTTAGTTTTAGTTTTTATTTAAGATGTTCAAATAATTAAATGAATTTTTCATCTGTAGCCAATGTTAGTTCTTATTTATTTCAACCCTAGATATTTCTAATTACTTAAAAGGTTTTTATTAATAATTCTTTTTTGTGCAGGATGTGCAAGTGAATTTTGGAGGATGTCCTAGAAATTCCAACAAATATTGGAGGGAGGATGGTTTTTAAGGATGTTCAAATAATGAGATGAATTTTGTAGTTGTAGCCTTGTTTCTTATCAATTGCAACCCTAATTTTTACTAGCTGCTTAAACAATTTTTATTATTTGCTGAAAATTAATGTGGCAGCATTGGAGTTGAATTTGTCAAGCATGACCAACCTCAGATTCAAATGTAGATATAAAATTATGTCCTTTCATTTTATTAAAAAAAAAAAAATTCTTAAGTGAAAGTCCTAGAGCTTATCAAGGGTAGAATAGATGGGATGTGTATATTGGAGGGTAGAATAGATGGTAATGGAGAGTATTGTTAAGTTATTTGCTGATGTAAAGGTTACCCATTCAAAGCGATGATGTTAAGGGTTGGTGTGGACAAGACCAAGTGTCATTCTAGGTGATTTTGATGACTTAAATCACCCTAAGTTAGTGTTTATTGAGCCATACATCAAGCCTGATATAATCCCCTCACATAACTTTGACAAACAAAAAAAAATCAAAATCCTTGCCATTGTTATTTTTATTTTTAAGTAATCCAAATCCTGTTACTTTGCATTAGTTTTCATCTCCAAAATAGGGCATAAGAAATATGGCTATAATCGTGAGTCACCCTAATTTTAGTTGACTTTCAAGATGATGATATATATATATATATATGTTACTAAATACTGCCAAATGAATTTTATGTTTTTTATGATTTGTTCAATGAATTTTATGTAATCTTGTGATGGCTACAACTCATTTGAAGGGAGAGTTATTATGACTATATTCACAAATTTCATATGGATTGATATTATAAACCCAAGGAATTAATATTAAACCTTAGAAATATAAATCCCAATATTAATATTAAATCCTAGCATTAATATTATAAGCCCAAGGGATTAAAATCTCTAGGATTAATATTAAACCCTACGATTAATACTATAAACCTAAAATTAATATATAAAACCTAAGATTAATATTTTAAACCCTAATATATTATTATACATATTTGGGATTAATATTATAAACTCAAGGGATTATTAACATTATAAACCCAATCAATTCATATTATAAACCCAAGGTATTATTAATATTATAAACTCAATGGATTAATATTATAAACCCAAAGGATTTATAAACCCAAGGGATTAATAATATTATAAACTCAAGGGATTATAAACCAAAGGGTATAATATAAAACCCTAGGATTAATACTATAAACCCTAATATTATAAATTATAAACCCAATATTAAACCTTGATATTAAAGCCCAATATAAAAAACCCTAATATTATAAATCTAATATTAAACCCAAGCTTTGTAATCTAAAAATGCAACATTGAATAAATTCCAATATAATGTAACATTTTGACAATGATTGTCAAATTGATTTTTGTATTGAGACAATGTTTGTCACAATGCGATGTTGGATAAGTTTTTGTACCATTCCAGTGTCACATTATTAAAGTCTAATATAAAGCCCTAACATTTATATTATAAACCCATGAGATTAATATTAAACACTAGGATTAATATTATAAGCCTAAGTGACTATAAACCCTAATATGTTATTATACATATTAAGGATTAATATTAATAAATTGAAAGGATTAATAAATCCAAGGAATTATTAATTTTATAAACACTAGAATCCATATTATAAATTCAAGGGATTAAAATATTATAAAACCAAAAGATTATATACTCAAGGTATTGATATTAAACACTATGATTAATATTATAAACCTAATAGATTATAAACATTGTAATGATGATTGTTAGATTGATTAATATCATAAACCTTAGGATTAATGCTATAAACACTAGGATCAATATGATAAACAATGAAACTAATATTATAAACCCTAATATTATAAATTATTAACCCAAAATGAAGAAGATATAATATTATAAACATAATGTTAAACCTTAGCTTTATAATGTAACAATACGACATTGAATAAATTGTAATATAATGCAACGTAGCAACAATCATTGTCAAATTGATGGTCGTATTGAGATAATGTGTGACGCAATGTAACATTGGACAAATTTTTGCACAATTCCAATGTCACAATTTTAAATCCTAATATAAAACCTAAATATAATAAAACCCAAGATTAACATTATAAACCCTAATATTAAACCTCACTATTATAAAGTATAAACCCAATATCAAACCCTAATATTATAAACGCAATATTAAAAAATTGAGTATCATAAACCCTAATATTAAAAAATTGGATATTCTAAACCCTAATTTTTTAATGTCGCAATGCGATGTTGAATAAATTGCAATATAATGTAACATTGTGAAAATGGTTGTCAAATGAATTGTCGCATTGAGACAATATTTGTTGCAATGCGACGTTGGACATATTTTTGCATCATTCCAACGTCACATTATTAAAACACAATATAAAACCCTAAAATTATTAAATCATAGTATTTGGGTTTTATATTAATGTGTGAGGGATTAATATTATAAACCCTTGGGATTAATATTATAAACAGAAGGGATTAATATTATATACCTAACCCAAGGGATTAATATTAAACCAAAGGGATTCATATTAAACCTTGAGATTAATACTATAAACCCAAGGGATTAATATTAAACCAAATGGATTCATATTAAACCTTGGGATTAATACTATAAATCCTAGGATTAATATTATAAACGTAAGGGATTAATAATCCCAATGGATTATTAATATTATAAACCATAGGATTAATATTATAAAACCAAGGGGTTAATAATATTATAAATTCAAGGGATTAATAAACCTAAGGGATTATTGATATTATATACCTTAGGGAATAATATTAAACCTACGAGATTATAAACCAAATGGATTAATAAATACAATAGATTAATATTATAAAACCAAGGGATTATAAATATTGCAACAATCATTGTGAGGTTGATTAATAATACAAACTCTATGATTAATATTAAACCCTAGGATTAATATTATAAATTGTAAGATTAATATTATGGACACTAAAATTCAACCATAATAATATAAATTATAAACTCAGTATTAAATCTTAATAATATAAACCCAATATTAAGAAACTCTAATATTATAAACCTCATATTAAATATCAGTTTTATAATATAATAATGTGATGTTCAATAAATTACAATGTTGTAATAGTGATTGTGAGATTGATTGTCGTATTGAGACAATGTTTGTCACATTCTAATGTTGGATATATTTTTGTACCATTCCAACATCACATTATTACCTCCTAATACAAAACTCTAACATTATAAAACCGAACATAATAAAGCCTAAGATTAGTATTCTAAACCCTAATATTGAAATTTGCTATTATAAATTATAAACCTACTATTATAAACTCAATATTAAAAACCTTAATATTGTAAACCTTAATATTAAACTTCAATTTTGTAATGTGGCAATACGACATTGAATAAATTGCAATATAATGTGACATTGCAACAATGATTATGAGATTGATTATTACATTGATACAATATTTGTGATAATGCGACATTGGATATATCTTTGTACCATTCCAACACAACAATGTTAAACCCTAACATTATAAAACACTAAACCTGATCGATTAATCTTAAATCCAATGAATTAATACTAAATGTTAGGATTAATACTATAAACCCTAGGATTAATATTATAAACCTAGGATTAATATTATAAACCCTAAGATTCTAAACCATAATATATTATTATACATATTATGGATTTATATTATAAACCCAAATGATTATTAATATTATAAATGTTCGAATTATTATTATAAACCCATAGGATTAACAATATTATAAGCTCGGGGGATTAATAAAAACAAGAGATTTTTGATATTATAAGCCAAAGGGATTGATAATATTATCAAATAAAGAGATTAATATACCCAATGGATTATTGATATTATAAACCCAGGGGATTAAAATCATAAACCAAAGGGATTATAAACTCAAGGGAATAATATTAAACTCTATGATTAATATTATAAACCCTATGATTATAAGTCTTAAGATTATAAACCATACTATTAATATTATAATCCAAAGGTATTAATAAACCCAACGGATTACTATTATAAACCCAAGGAAGTAATATTAAACCCTAGAATTAATATTATAAACCCCAGGCATTATAAAACTTGCAATGATGATTGTCATATTGATTAATATTATAAATCTCAAGATTAATATTAAACCGCAGGATTAATATTGTCAACCATGGCCATCCACACTTAAGCCTCCATGGCCAACCATAGACATCTACTATGGTTCACTATAGGTCACTTATAGATAGACCATGATTCCCAAGCTAAGTATGGTTCATTGTGATAGTCATGTTGACTATTGTTTACTAGGATGCCCATGCTAACTATAGTTAACCATGTCAACAATAGTCAGTGATAGTCAACATGTGTTAATATATAAATATTATAAACCCTAACATAGTCAACAACATCTATCCCTTATGTTTATAATATTAATACATTGGATTTATAGTATCAATAACCTCTTGAGTTTATATTATTAATAATCCTTTAGGTTTATTAATCCCTTGAGTTTATAATATTAATCTCAAAGGTTTATAACAATTGATCCAATTGGGTTTTAAATATTAATCCCTTGTTTTTTAATCTTTAATAATCTTAAGAAATTTATATTATAATAATTTCTTGGTTTATAATATAATCCCTTAGGTTTTATAAAATTGTAATCAATTGGGCTTATTAAAATCTATTATAAAATATAATAAAATTAAATATATTAATATAATTTTAAATTAAAAAAAAATTAAATTACAGTTTGAGTTATTCATTGATAAGTGGCAATTGAAAATATATGTTAAATTTAGTAACATAGTTCAAGTCTTTTCGCCCTTTTTTTGCCATAACCTTAAAAGTTTTTCACAGTTTCTCAATTATATCTGATGTATTTATCTGTACAAAACAAATAATCAGTTACCTGCATTCTAGGTATGTAAAAGAGCCATAATTAAAGTTTTTCACCAGTTTTATTTATTTTATTATTTTTTATTTTATTTTATTTTTTTTCCGAAGAAAAAATCTGTAACCTTTTATTAAAAATGAAAAGTTACAATTGTAGATGCATGATGCATTTCCATAAGCTGCCCAATGGACTCGAGTGCCATGGCACCCTTTGCAGCGTTACAAAACTAACGTGCAAAAAATGATGAGGAAAGAAGAAAGAGAGAGAGGAGAAAAGTGAAAGAAAAAGAAAAACTGAAAACTTATATGAGTAAAACTCACGCTTCAGGTTTTCCTTCCTTTTTTATTTTCGACCTTGCGCCACTCGCCTTGAGTGGGATCGATGGAGGCTATGACTAGCTGTGTTTCTACTTTCTGTGTGCCTAATTCCTTGTCTGAATCTAATGTGTCTAATTGATGGTGCCGCTTTATCCCTCCCATGATCTGGTCATTCGTAGTCTTCTCTGCCTGATTTGGGTAAAGCTGTGATGCCTTGGTGTCTGATGTGGTTCCCTCCTGATTTCCCATTTCTTGGGTGACCTCCACTTTCTCTGTGGTGGTATCTTCCTCTTCGGCTTCTGATTCTTCATCTTCTGAGGCCAGAGGGGAAAGATGCCATCCTTTTTTAGTGTTTTCCTTTTTGCTTCCTTTTGCTGTTTACTTTTTTAGCTTCTGGACATGTGCTTTGTAGGTGCCCTGTTTGTCTACAGAGTCTGCACCTAAAAGCAGTATTTTCGTAGCCTAATACTTGCAGCCAGTTTTGTTGTTTGTAGATCAGCCTTATGTTGTCGAGTAGCCCTTTACTTAGATCCACTTCCACACAAATGCGTGCAAAAGTGAAGATCCTTTCATCAATCCTTTCCGTATCTGTTTTAATGTATTTGCCTATGCTGTTCCCGATTCCTTCTAATACTTGTTCGCTCCAGAAATGTAGGGGAAGGTTGTGGAGACGAACCCAGACCGGCATTTTGGAGACTGTCATTTTGTTTGGATCGAAGTCTGTAAACCATGGGGTCGTGAACAGCCCCGCCGTTCCCCAAAACCAAGGTCCAGCATTGATGATTGTATCTCTGGCTTCCCTGGATGCAAATCTGACTATGAAAAAACCTTTGGAGCATAAGTGTATCTCGCATTCCATGGTCCAATTGACAAAGATCCAATGAAAAAGCTTCATAGGTGTTGGCCAAAAGCTGTTGAATCGGCATATTAGGGCCTGCGATTCATAGGTCTCAACAGAGTTATCCAACCCTGTGGAATCAAGGTTAAGGGCTGGAGTTTGCCCTAGCTGGTCTACTATGTATGTCCGGGGAGTGTATCCGCCTTGATCTGGGGAGGATCCCGATTCTCTGTTGCCTTGGAGAATATTTTTATACGATGGAGCTCCTTTAGTTTTATGCTGGGGTACTGTTTTCCCCTTTTCCCCTCCTGTGCTGCTTGGCTGTCCCTAGGATGGTGCCCCTCCTCTCAGCCTGAGATTCAAGGCAATGGTTTCTCCTGGGCTGATCTCGTAGCTCCCCAAGGTTCTGTTGTCCTGGAGAGACCACCTGCCACTGACTAAGTGTTGGATCTGGCTAGGATAGCCAGTCAGAGCAGAGATTTCCTGTTTTAATAGCGAAACAGAGCTATCTCCACTTACCCAAATTAAAATAGATTTCTTTTCAGGGGTTTTAATGAAAATATGGAAACGATTATTGGTTACCTGATGTCTGCTGTTTATGTGAGCTCTGCCTGAGACGGTGTCTGCGCTAGTTGCCAGATGGTCCGGCTGTGTGTGTTCTTCCAGGTCGTGCCTCTTATTGGGTTGATCTGCCTTCAGGGAGACGTGCCCTCCGCTCATTTGATGACTAAACCGGCCGATCTGTTTCCTTGGTTCTAAATAGACTTGTGACTTGCTCGGATCTATTAGATCCAGCATGGATATGTGAAATTTGAGCCGAGCATTTGTGAGGTAGGTTGGATCTGCTACATGCAGTCCCCCATTTTTGCATGCAATGTATGGCAATAGGGCGGTTGGCCTGAAGACCGACACACTGGCTAGATCTGCGTAGATCGGCCCAAACCCTAACGATTCTCCACCCCCAAGTATGATTCTGAGCGAAAAAGTAAAGATTGTTTGCCAATCTCTGTCCTTGCTTGGCTTCCCGGTCTCTTCCTTCCGATCTGCCTTTGTTTTGTTCTAGCCTTCCAATATATCTACTGTACCCTGGGCCTCGTGATCTTTCCTGGCGCTGGACTGAGAGAAAGCGTCCTTGCAGGTTATTCGATGGGGTTTCAGAGAATTCGTCACCACGTGTTTGAGGCCAGTTCTGCAAAGGTCAGAGACTATGGCCGTCCCTTCTGCTTCGCCTCCAAGATTCACCCCAACGATTGCCCCAATTCCGGCGCAGGGAAAGCTCGCTGCCATCGCCATCTCTTCGTTTTTTCACCAGTTTTTGTCCTAACGTTAAAGTTTTTTCACAGTTTCTCAATTATACCCAATGTATTTATCAGCACAAAACATATATTCAATTGTCCTGCATTGCACGGTATCTAAACATCCTAAAACTTGTTTGGGAAAACATCAAAATACACATGAAACCACAATTACAAGAATGCATTTTTACGAGCAAATACAATGAAGCTCCTTTTGCATGTAAATGAAATCAACATTATTATAATATTATGAAAATATGAAAATAATTTTTTTTAATAATAATATACATTTTTATGTATTAATATTATTATTAAGATTTTAATACTACGACAATAATAATAATATACGGTATTGCTAGTTATTGCTAGTGGGACTGGTTGTCCGTTTGATTCAAGATTGTAAGTTAATTGGTTGAAATCTAATTGAATAGAGCAGGAATATATTATCAAGTACAACTTTTGTTGTAATCTTTTTATAATACAATTTCTCAAGAAACATCTTCTTCACCAAAATTTAAACACAATATAAGTTAACAGTTTTTTGGCCAAATTGGAAGAATAACTGCTAAAAGGAATTGATCATAGACGTATATATGCCAACGAAACACTATTTACTTAATTTTCACTTTGTTTTTCCAATATGCGTGGTTGGCATTAAATTTAGAGCAAAGTTAAATATTTAATTGGTTGTTTCCACATGCCCATTAAATATAGATCGGTAGTTCTCTCCATTAATTCTACATTAATCCACTTATTCCAAATAAAATATTGAATCTAAAATGCTCCAAAAGAATGACAAAAATTATTGTAAACCCTTTGAGCTTCCAATATTTTTTTTAAATTTTTGCTTCATTTTTATGGTGACCTTATTCATTCAATGATGTCCCATGCAGATTTTTGGAGAACTCCCTTAACCTGAATCAAATCAGAGATCTCATCTTAGAGTATGTATTACAAAGTATCTCATTTCAAAGAGTTTGGATGTGTAGCTTATACACATGTGCCTAAAGAGATAATATGCAAGTTGGATGATAAAAGTGAAAAATGCATATTTACTATTATATTGAACAGTCAAAAACTTACAAATTGTATAACACTATCCCCAAGAATACCATAATTAGCAGAGATGTTATGTTCAAAGAAAAAGGGTCATGGAATGGTAGTATAGACAAAATAGCTGATGCACAAGTGTGATTGATGGAACATGATGATGTAGCAGAAAATGAGCAGCATGGTTCACAAGCTAACACACCAAAATTAGTCACCCAAGTAAGGACTCCAAGATATTATAAACAACATGGACCTTCAAGAAGATCAACACACCATAATTCTACAAGCAATAAATCGGGTGACGAATTAAGCAATGGTAAGAGAAAAATGAGAATTGTGAAAGATATTTATGATAATTTGGATGTTAGTCAAACTTTGCATTTTTTTCATTCCAACCTTATTGGTTTAAATAATAAATCAAAGATGAAAATTGGGTGCAAGCTATGGATGAATAAATTGAAGCTATTGAAAAGAATGATACATGGGATTTGATTGATTTGTTAAAACTCATTGGTGTAAAGTGTAAAATCTTTGTACATGATCTGAACTTAAACAATAATGTAACAAATTAAAGATATAACCATAAATATAGAGATGAACCAGAAATACCACTTCATTCTATTAATATAAAATACTAAAATATGCTTACATAATGGAAGTAAAACTAGCTCTAACGATGGTAACTTATATTAGAAGAGATGTGCCTGCCACATCCAACTATATTACAATGAAGCTTAAGGGCCTATTTATTATTGAACAACAAGTGAAAACCCTAATCCGAGGAGAATAGAAGGCATAGTGTAGTTGGGTAGCCAATTTCTGGGGTCGTAACTTTGTCATATTATCTCCATTTCGCACATACCATACCTAGTTGGAAATATATCTGGGAGTAGTAGAGGGTTTGTGCTAAGCTATGGGCATGATAGTCATTTAGAGGGTCAAAACTAGTAAAGAAGTACACTATTTGAAAAAGTGCGAAAAATAATAAATGCTACAATAAACAAGGAAACAGATGAAATCTACTAGAAATCTATGTGAAATAGATGGGCGAGAACCAATATATTCCACCTCGATAGATTTAAAGCAACAATTTTTAAAACAAATTATCATAAACCTTAAGATCTATTAATTTGATTATAAAAATGTTATTATTCTATACATAAAAAAATGCCTTTAATATATTAATATTATAATTCATTTAAAATTATATATTTTCTTTTAATCATGATCAATGGTTTTAATATAATAATGAAATTACTTTATTGAGATTGAAATAAAGTAAACCCAAAATTTTTCAAGCTAGAAAATGCAATTTTACGTATTCATATTTATATTTGATAATTCAAAAGTTTAAAAATATTTATAACATTAAAATTTTCTCGTTACAATATTTATAAATGGTAAAAAAAAATTAAATAAATATTATAAAATTATTAAATAAAATTTAAATATTATTAATATAATTTAAATTTTAAAAAATTTAAATCAGAGTTTGAGTTTGATTTATTGATAAGTGCAATGGAAAATATGTTGAATAATACTAACATAATTCATGTCTTTTCACTCGTTTTTTTTCAATAACTTTAAAAGCTTTTCACAGTTTCTCAATTATACCCGATGTATTTATTTATTCAAAACAAATAATCAGTTGCATGCATTATAAGGTATGTGGAGGAATAATTAATTATTTTTTTTCACCAGTTTTTGCCATAACGTTAAAGTATTTTCACAGTTTCTCAATTATACCCAATATATTTATGTATTTATCTGCACAAAATAAATAATCAGTTCACTACAGTGTAGGGTATACAAACATCCTAAAATTTGATTGGGACAAACTTCAAAATATATATGAAGAAACAATTATAAGAAAGCATGCATTTTTATTAGTAAATACAATGAATCTCTTTTTGCATGTAAATGAAATCAATATCTATTTTTTATAATAATAATAATAATATCATTATTATTATATTGGAGGAGAGAGAGACCAACGAAGGAAATGGCGGACAAGGGTTCTTGACAAACCCTTACACGGTGCAGAGACACAGCAAGCAGCCTCTCAGGACCAAGCAAAATTGCTACAAGTAGAGGTTTGGTGCATCTGGTAGCCAAAACTGATGAACACTCCGATGGGGGAACATCAGTGCCTGCCCCAAAGACGACAATAATGGAGACCAACGACTTGAAGGCAGAACTGAGAATATTTTAAATGAGAATGCAGAGTAGCCAGAGAAACAGTCGCCATAGCAACAGAAGAAGGATGACCAAGTGGATTTGGAAAAAGAAATAGGAAATAACCCTCAACATCTAAGCAATTAAAAAAGGCATCGTCATCCACCTGCAAACCCATTGAAACAGAATGACCCAAGATTGAGCTACCCAGTCACAGAATCAATGCACAAATACAATACATGAAAGACCATGCACTGATAGGCAAATTTATAGGCTATTTGGCCAACTGAAAAATCTTTGCAAGGCTGGATTACTTCATAATGGAAGGCCAAAGGTCATGTTACCCTACAGCTAAGCCCCAAAGGCTTATTCACAGCCATCTTTAACTGCATTGAAGATAGAAATCGTGTCCTAGATGGAGGACCCTATTTCTTTAACGCAACATGTCTCTATCTACGAGACTGGGTAGAAAGATTCAATCCAAACAAGGAAGAATTCAGCTGGGCGCTAGTTTGGATCTGCCTGTACTCCCTACTGCTGGAATACTGGGATGAAGAATCACTTAAAACCATTGGCAATGTGCTAGGAGAATTCACAAAGATAGCAGAGGAAACAAAGCTCCGTCGGTACACCTCCTATGCTCGTATCTGCGTTTACATGAAACTCGGCAAGGCACTCACGGGCTCGGTAAGTCTCCTTCACGACGAATTTGAATGGATTCAACCCATAGACTATGAACATGTACCTTTCAGATGTAGGAGGTGCCATGCCCACAGACACCTATTCCGTGACTGTCCTTTAAATGCTCCTCCTAAATCCACAAACAATGGGGGAAAGTCTGATCCGGAAGGGTTTACGAAAGTTGCCAGTAGAAAGAAGCATACCAAGAAACCTCCCATAGCACCAAAAAATGTTACTCCATCCTTCGATGTGCCATCCTTAATCAATAGCTTTGACATTTTGTCAAACCTAGATATGCCTGAATCAAATACCCCCTCGATAGCAAAGACAACCTCTGCACCATCCACTAAACTTTTTACTGCACCTATCCATATTGAAGCCAGTCAACCATCAATAGTTAACACCTCTGACCCGAAAACAACTACCACGCAACCAATCCCCAACCATGATCATCACAAAGCCCTCTAGTCTGCTAAAGTAATGGACATTGATAATCCGTTGACAGACCCTCTTCAGTTAATACCCCACATGGAGGACAACAGTCAATAAAGTTTAATGGAAGAAGAACCTGAAAGCTTTGATCTAGGTGATATAGACATTTTCAGTCTAGAACAAGCTTGCAAGAGGAAAGCATTCGAAACAATACTGGATAGGCAACTTGAAAATCTTGAAGTAGTACTATCAAGAGTGCATCAACACAGCACACTGGGCATACATCAAGGAGGAAAATGGGATGGGAAACATATAAGAAAAGATTGGAAGAAGAGAGGGAGAAAGATAGATCTACAGTGCACCATCCTCATTAGGGAAATGCTAGTGGAGTCCAAAAGGTGCTCCAAGTTGACTAAATACTACCGTTCCTTACCTACCAATCAACCATGAAGCTTATCTCATGGAATGTTAGAGGACTTAATGGTCCCGGGAAATACAGGATGATAAAGAACATGATTTAGCAAGAACAACCACACATTGTATTTATGCAGAAAACAAAATGTAATAATAGTACTTTAGCTTCCATATTATCCAAAGCCTAGGTGGGTTGTCAGACTATTACAGTAGATGCCACAGGCACTTCGGGAGGGATTGCCATAGCCTAGAATATGCAGCATGTCTCCCTAACATATTTTCATGCTTCACACCATTTTATACAAGCAACTTTCCACCTCACTAGGACCAACATACATGGCCACTTGACCAACGTATACTTCCCTTAAGATACAGTGCAAAAGACTACGCTGCTAAAGATGTTGGAAATCCTCAATTATACAAGAATTTATCCACTCTGGATCATGGGCAGTGATTTCAATATGACCACTCGGCTCGAGGAAAAACTTGGAGGCAAAAGGAAGCTAGAAAATGAAAGAAATAGCTTCAAGGAATACATTCCAAACAACTGGCTAATTGACTTACCATTTGATAATGGTACTTACACATGGAACAATGAACAGACGGGATTGCAACAAATCTCCTCCAGATTGGACAGATATCTAATCTTAGACAATTCTGTTCATTTAGGTGGTGATATATGCACCTCCATACTCCCCATTGCTGGCTTAGATCATTGGCCTATTTCCTTGCAATGGAAGAATCCTGGAAATTCAAACAGGAAACCATTTAAATTTGAAGCTTTTTGGCTCACTCACCCTAAGTTCAAAAATATGGTCAAATCAGCATGGGAAAGCTTCATTCCCAATGGTGACTCAAATATGTATAAATTCCAGTAGAAACTGAAGCACATAAAAAGGAAAATCAAGACCTGAAATCACACTACATTTGGCAATATATTTCAAGAGAAAAAAGTCCTCGAGAAAAGTATGAAAGAGCTACAACAGAAGATCATTACAGGCGGTAGAACAGAAGAACTAGCAAGTCAAGAACAAGTTTTACTAACACAATTGGAGGAAAGAAGGAAACAACAGGAATTGCTCTCGAAACAAAAGTCAAGAATCAGATGGCTAAAAGAAGGTGAAAGAAATACCAAATTCTTTCATCGTACAACTATTCAAAGAAGAATGAATAATACCATCTCGCATATTCAAAATGCACAGGGAGACAGAATGGAGAAACAGGAAGACATCAAGAAAGAGCTCACTAATCACTTCAAAACAATACATCAAGAGCCTCCTATAGATAGACAACCTGCAATAAACAAAATACTTCAACATATTCCCAGAATTATAATAGAGGAGCATAATGAGCTTTTGCTAAGACCGGTCACTCTAATGGAAGTAGAAGAGGATTCAAACCAATTGAAAGCTTGGAAAGCTCCAAGACCTGATGGTTTCACCTCTAACTTTTACCATCACTTCTGGGACTTAATCAAAGTAGATGTCTGGAAAGTAGTAGAAGAATCGCGAGCTATGCATTGGCTACTTCCATCTCTCAATGCGACATTCATCGCACTCATTCCCAAAGAAGCTCAGCCAAGCACTCCAGAGAAGTTCAGGCCTATTGCACTATGCAACGTCATATACAAAATCATCTCGAAAGTCATAGCTAATCACCTCAAACTGCTCCTCCCTCTACTCATTTCATGGAACAATCTGGATACATTGAAGGACGTCAAATCTTGGATGGCATTATTCTGACTCATGAAGTCATCCATTCCTTAAAGAGACACAAATAGACAGGTATGCTTCTGAAAATCGATCTCTCCAAAGCATTTGACAAACTTAGCTAGTCCTATATAAAACATATGCTAACTGCCTTTGGATTTAGTTCGACCTGGGTAATATAGCTTATGAATCTCATAACTTCCCCCTTCTGCTCTATTCTAGTCAATGGAATTCCCTCCAAACCCTACTCTCCTTCCAGAGGAATTCGTCAAGGTGACCCACTATCCTCATTCCTCTTTATTATTATGGCAGAAGGTCTGGGTTGTCTTATAAAGTAAGCTGTTCAATCTCATGACCTTAGAGGCATCTCTGTTCATGGAACCTTTATGATCACACATCAACAATTTGTTGATGACAATATGCTTTTTGGACACCCCTCTGTCAGTGAAGCCCGCACCTACAAAGCTCTTCTAGAAGCTTTTTCAAAAGCCTCTAGAGCCACTATAAACACTGCCAAATCTCAAATTTTATTTTTCCACACTCCTGTAGCTACTCAAAGAATCATAGCCAGAATCATTGGATTCTCTCAAGCCAAACTCCCATCTCATTATTTGGGCACTTCACTGATAGACTCAGCTTTAAGGCATTCATCATGGCAACAACTCATTGAGAAAATTGAAAGCCGCCTATCGTCATGGACATATAGAACTCTCAACATGGCAAGTAGGCTCGTCCTAATAAAAGAAGTGCTACAATCCATGCCCCTCTATCTCTTCTTGGTTCTTGCTGCACCAAAATGGGTGCTAAAAAATCAAAACCCTACAATGCAACTTCTTATGGGGATCCACACGTCAAAAAAGAAAATGACCGTTAGTAAAATGGGACACGGTTTGCAGAACAAAAAAGTAGGGAGGTTTACGACTACGTGACCCGCAACATAGCAACACATTAATGAGAGCATGAATATGGTGGCAATGGGTTTCAAGTCCGCTGAAGCCATGGGCACAACTCTGGACTGCAAAATATGCAAACAACCAGCCGCAGCAAGAACTGATAAGAATCACTACCACAACTACGAGATCTCTAATCTGGAATATAGCAAAATAGCACAGAGAGATCATGCAAAAGCATATCTTTTGGGAGATACGAGAAGGGAGAACTGCGCATTTCTGGATGGATTCTTGGCAACAAAGACCAAAAATTGCAGAAATTCTACCTTGTACAAATCACAATGGAAACAACATCAACCAAACCGACCATGTAGTGCAATTTTGGACTCATAGTACCAATCAAGGCTTCAGGTAATGGAAACTTGCTGCACAGATAACACAACAAGAAACTGAAGACTACAACATGGAGCTACACAAAGAACTCACCAGTAGAAGAATCATATGTAATACTGCAAAAGATGTTCTAAGATGGGATATACACTGAGAGGAGTATACACAACAAAACAAGCCTACCAGTTGATGCTCCAAACACAGGAACTAGTCGATCCTGCTTGGAATCACATATGGACTACAGGGATATGGCCAAAAATCTCTACTTTCACATGGTTGTTATATCATCAACGAATTCTCACTTGGGACAACTTAATCAAGAGAGGATCCCAGGGACCCTCCTACTGTCCTAATTGTCAAAATCATGAAGAAACTATTCAGCATCTCATGGATTCATGCCACCTGGCTAACCAATTATGGGAAAAACTTACTTTCCAATGTCAGGGACCTTGCAGAATCTTAGGGGATATAAAAGGAACCATTTGCAACTGGACTCTAGAGCCATACAACACCAAAATTCTCAATAAGCTATGGACAATTCTGCCGGGCTTCATTTTTTGGACAATCTGGAAGGAAAGAAAGAAGAGAATTTTCAAAAACCAAATAACTATTTTGGAGATCATATGGACCAACTTATGTCCGAATATTCAGGAAACTCCAACTCTCCAACAGTGGAGTGCTAAGGACTTTCCCACCTAGGCATAGGAACAAAGCATATGGGCAAATTGGAACTTCAAGCTCGAGCAGGTACAACTTGATCCCAATAGACCAAGCAATATCACCAAGCAGCCCTCACACTAGAGTCCCCCCCCCAAAAAAGGTGATAAAGCTAAATTTTGATGGGGCCTCCAAGGGCAACCCAGGCAAAGCAGGACATGGTGGCATATTTAGAGATCATGAAGGCTGACCTTTGTTAATATACCTCGGCTCCATTGGTTGGGATACGAACAATTCCGCAGAAATGGAAGGACTGTGGCAAGGTATGAAATTAGCACACCAACATAATTTTCATCCCATCATAATAGAGGGGGACTCCCAAATTCTAATAAATATAGTCACTCAAATACAACTAGGAAGCACTACATCGAGAGTTGCTAAAAGCTGGAGACTAGTGGCCAGGATTGAACTAATAGAGCAATGGATGAAAAACAGGAGAGAAACTACATTTATTCAAGCAAAAGGGACAACAACAAGGTAGCCGATCTCTTGGAAAATATAGGCGTTGAACAGGATCAAGTCCTATATTCTGGCACAATCAACATTCTAAATGACCAATCTCAATTGCAAGCTTGCACTAACCTGGTGCACAAGGACTCCCATCTCTCGGATGCAGGTGATAATTAAGGACAACAAGGTGGCTGCCAACTAGGTTGGCGTGTGGCGAGACCACATGGCCTCCTGTAGGTCGACACAGAGGTCCAAGAATGGCATTTACAATCGCCATAAATGAACCTTGTGCAAGCGCTGCCTCCAACCTATTAACCATCACCAACCTCGGCTCTCTGCAAACATGAATTCTCGGGAGAATTTCACCTCTGCTTTTGCCCACCCTCCTCTACAACCTCTGCCACTGCAATGCCTCCGCCCTCACGCCACAACTTCACCCAGCTCCCACAAAACCATCGGGAGACGCTGCCACCTCCTTTGCTGCATTGAATCTGTACTCGGCATCCACTTCACCCATAGCCTAGATTTTCATTCTACCTTCTCTTCGGCCCTGGATGCTCATCCCTTTACTAAGGAGTCTGCAAGCTCAATTGTGTCATTGCACCCCTTTGTGCCCAATTCTGGAAGAAATTCGCATTTGCTTGCAGATAATATGGTGCAACACCGAATGTGCAGCCACAGGGGTGGGAGCCAAGGGAGCTTGAGTTGCCCCCAACACTCTCCTGCTTTAGATACCACCTCCTCTCTGGCTGAACAAATCCCCGGATGTTATCCAAATACGTGTAGTGGAAGAGGTTGCCTCTGCTCGGTGGCCTTTGCCTCACCTCCCAGCAACTTCCCCTCCATTTCTGCCTCACCTCCCAGAGGCTCTCGACCCCTTCCTCATCTGCATTCCCAGAATGCCCAATTCACCTTCCGCTCCACCTTCAACAAGCCCCTCATCACAGCCACAATAACCATTCTCTTCCACGAGGCAGAGAAGAACATTGAGGAACAGGCCATTGATGCTAATGGATGCACCAATGTAATCGAGGAGCAAGGAACAACGGAGGGTAGCAGCACCAGGGTGATTGGGGTATTGGACATTGCTAGTGGTGGGTGCAGCCACACCAAAGCCATACCGGAACTGGCTCAGATGAGCATCCAAGGAGCAGGGGAGCGGAAACAGGAGCAGAAGACAAGATGTGCATGGAAGGAGGTGAACGAAGCTCAACATACAGAAGAGGTAAAGGACCCTTACTGCTATCTCCTCGAGGAAGAACACCTAGCATCTCAGGCTAGCAACACGGAGACCTCGCTTCTGGCAGGTGGTGACATGGAGGAGTATATGTGCTTCATTGTGGAGGAACGCCTTCCGTCTTCGCCACGTCCCTAGTCTGCCACCTTGATGCCGCGTGTCTGCTTCGTTGTCTGCTACCTTGCTGCCACTCAGTACGCCATGCGTCCACTACATAGTTTGCCGCTCAGCATGCTACGTGTCTCAAGTTTTTTGGGACTATGTTTTTCAGTTTATGTTTCTATGGGGTTTCGGGGAAAAACAATGAGTTTTCGGCACTTTAGTCAGGTTTTTTGGATGCATTGTTGGTTTCCCTGCATGTGTAGCATGCTATTTCTTTGAACTCTTTTAAGTCTCAAACCAGTTTCCCTTCAGGGCAGTTCAGATCTAGATTTTGCTGCTTGTTGCCATTTCTCTCGCATGGTTAAGTATAGGCTAAGGCCTCAGTGTATGATATCTTTTTTTCATTAATAGAATTAGTACAACTTAGAAAAAAATTAATAATATATTATTATAATATTAATGATATGATTAATGTATTAATAATATTATTATGTTTTGTTTTGATGATGATGATAGTGGTGATGGTGATGTTGGTGGTAGTGATGATTAAATTTGTTGTAGGTTTAATTTCACGAAATAAAACATGAATATATTATTAATTAAGTAAGTTTTTTTATAATACAATTTCTTAAGAAATGTCATTTTCTTTAAAATTAAGAAAGAATACAAGTTAAGCCTAAATCATAAAAATAATTAGAAAAAGGAATGCATGGCAATGCAAAACTATTTATATAATCTTTCTTCTTTTTTCACAATCAATATGCTTAATTGACATGTGTGCTTTACAAGATTTGAACATTATTATTATTTTATTTTTAAGTGCTAATTTATTTAATAATTATATTTATTTCGATTGAATTATGAATATAATTCAAATAGATTTACCCGTTTCAACTAAGAAGGGATGACTTCCATTTCTTTTTTTTTTAATTAATGGACATGATTAGATTTCAATGAAATATTATAGCAAGGGGAACGATAAGATCTTACACCTTACTGTCTTTTAATATTTGTTTATTTAATAAACTTGATGCAGGTGTGTTTACTCTTCCCATTCTGCTAAAGGATGTTCTCTATTGTAGTGTCCATTTGTTCAATTCTTTTTCACTGTCATTGTTTCAAATAGGTTTCATCGGTTTCAATTTAACAAGCCATGCCGTGTTGAATTATAATAAGCACAGGTTCGATTCAATTTCCTGTTAATTTTTCAATTAGGTTTTAGGTTACTATGTACACTTACTACCACGTTTCAATTTAATGTCCAACTGAACTGATTGCCAAGTTTCAATTGAACATTTAGGTACGTGGATTACCCGGTTTGAATTAGTATCCAGTTGTGCAGATTATGAGGTTTTGATTATCAAATTTACTCAGATTTAACTACCGACTAGTTTATTGATTTCAGATTCACTATGGATTTTAGGTTTTATGAAGTAGACAAATCCGAGTTTCAATTTTGGTTACGAGGAGAATTTCATACATTCAATTTAATGCCCACGTGTATAAATAACCAAATTGGATTTTTAATTTTTAATTTTAAATATCAAGTAATTGATTAATTCATATTTTAATTACAAACGAATCAATTTTAGGTTAGATTTCGGGTTTTAAGTAGTGCTCGAATTGCCAAATTTTGATTTAGGTTCCAGGAAGTTTGTTTAACCATATACCTGGATCCGATAGCCAAAGTGTAAACCAGTAGCAAAGTCACGGAAAGTGGAGGCTACAAGGGAGTTTAGTTTCCAACTTTCCACATGCTTTAAATATCAATTCTACAAGCTTGCATGGATATCATACTATCCCTTCTCAAACCAAAGCATGTACCTTATTAACAAAATAGGCGTGGCCCTTTCACCATGTCCATGTAATCCAATTGGTAATAGGCGTTACCCTTTCACCATGTCCCTGTAATCCAATTGGTTTGTTTGATTATTATTTTCGTGATGGGTATGTAGTCATTCCTAATGTCATTTGGTGCTACCATTGTTATTGTCATTTGCTGTAATTATGGAAGACCATCTAATGCAGGAGAATCAACCCATTCCCTGAAAAATCGGCAAAAATGAGTTCTCAAAGGTACAATTATCAAAAGGGATGGTGATATATATTTTGTAAAGTATTAAAATAGTGAAAAATCAGATTTGTAAAGATCATAGGAATTAGTTGAGGGCTTTGTGGAGAAAATCATGTTGGGCACTTTAAAATCATGGATCTTGAGATAACACATGATATTAAAATAATCCATGATATATTTATTTTTATTTTCTAATATAAATTTTGAACATGTGTGTATATGAAGATGCTAACATTAGAACTAATATTTGGTCAGCTAAGGTGCCCAAATATGATATATAATAGTATAGTGAGTTTAATTAATGAAATTTGATTTTTTCTTTATGTAATTCTATGTGTGTGAATCATGGGTTGATGTTTTGATGACTTGATGGATTGAAGTTGCATGCATGCATGCATTAGAGGTGTAGCTAGAGAACCCACAAGTCCAATATCTACCCTTTAAAAATATTGAAAATGATAGACCCTCGAATTTGTTTTCATGACCATTTCAATAATGGCTAAGAAGTGTTGTTCTCAAAGCCTCATACCATTTGAGGTGAATGTAGAAAAAAATATTTTATTCTTATTACTCATTTCCATTTATGAGATAGGTAGTGTTATTTAGGTCTCCACTTCCACACTCTCACTGGTCACATGAGATTGCAAGAATTAGTGCAAGGCCATAGTGTGCAACATGAAGCAAAAAATACCATGAGCTACATGCAAGCCCTTGTTAGAGTGCATTCACAAATCTTCTCCTCTAGAATTCACATGTTTGAGGAAAATGAAGCTCCTTAATTCTAAGCTTTTAAGTAGATTGTAAGGAGTGGATCTACTTGATGAAGCTCAAATAAAGAGAAAATATAATAATTTATATTTTTAAAATCCTCTTAATATTTTTAAAATCTATTTCATAATTTTGAACTATCAATCTAAAGAGAATATGCCTATGGGCATAACTCTACCACATTTTGTTAGCTTGGTTGTGCTAGTAAATATCCCTTTAATTTTAATCCACTTATTCAAAATAAAATATTGAATCTATAATACTCCAAACTAATGGAAAAAAAATTCAACCCTTTAAACTTTTAGGATTTTTTTTTAAATTATTGCTTCATCCTTGTGGTGACCTTACTCGTTCGGGATGTGGATCTATCGAGAACATCGTTAACCAGAATCAAAGAAGAGATATATCAACCACATTTTATTAACATTGTTTTACTAGTAAATATCCTTTTAATTTTAATTCATGTTTTCAAAATAAAATATTGAATCTATAATTCTCCAAATGAATGACAAAAAATATTGTCAACCATTTGAGCTTTCACTATTTTTTTTTTTTAATTCTTGCTTCATCTTTGTGGTCACCTTACTCATTCAATGGTGTCCAATGTGGATTTATGGAGAACATCCTTAACCAGAATCAAACCAGAGATCTCATCTCATAGTATGTCTTGCAGCTTATCTCATCTCAGAGTATTTGAATGTGTAGCCTATGCACATGTGCCTAAAGAGCTAAGATGCAAGTTGGATGATAAAAGTGAAAAATGCATATTTACTAGTTATAGTGAGAAGTCAAAAGATTACAAATTGTATAAACTTGTCCCCAAGAAGACCATAATTAGAGATGTTGTGTTCAAAGAAAAAGAGTCATGGAATGGGAGTATAGACAAAACAGTTGATGCACAAGTGCCATTGATGGAAGAGGAGGATAATGTAGCAGAAAATGAGCAACATGGTTCACAAGAACAGACAACAAACAGAGTTAAGATAGCAAGGACTCCAAGATATTCCAAACAACATGGACTTTCAAGCAAATCAATAGATGAGAATTCTCTAAGCAATCAATGAGGTGATGAATTAAGCGATGGTAAGAGAAAAATGAGAAGTCTGAAAGATATTTATGATGATTTGGATGTTAGATCAAACTTTGATTGTTGTCATTCCAACCTCTTTTGTTTGAAGAAGCAATCAGAGATAAAAAATGGGTGCAAGCTATTGATGAAGAAATTGGATCTATTGAAAAGAATGATACATGGAATTTGGTTGATTTGCCAAAGGACAAAAACCTCATTCGTGTAAAATGGGTGTACATGATCCGAACATAAACGAGAATGCAACAAATTACAGATATGTCCATAAATACAGAGATGTAGTAGAAATAACACTTCATTTCATTAATATCAAATACTGAAATATGCTTATAAACATAAAGGAAATAAAACAAGCTTGGGCAATGGTAACTTATCTCTGAGAAGAGATGTGGCAGCTACATGCCTCTCAAATGTGTTACAATGAGGCTCATGAGGCTATTTATTATTAAAGAACAAGGGAAAACCCTAAACAACCAAAACCCTAATCCGATGAGATGGAACACCAAGAGTTTGTGGGCCTCGTTGAGGTTAGTTTGGTAGCGAACTTCCTCAGGTTGTAACTTGATCATATTATCTCTCTTTGGCACGTACAATACCTTTTTGGAAATATCTCTTCGAGTACTACATGATTTTCGTTGGGGAATGAGCTTGTAGAAGACCTCAAAAATTGTCGTTTATGGGGTCGAAACAGCTCCAGAAGTTCAAGACCCAAAAAACTGCTAAAAATAGTAAATTCTGCATTAAACAAGGAAATAGATGAAACTAACTAGAAGGTCTAGGTGGAATAGGTGTGTGGCCACCGATATCTGCCTAGATAGATAGATTATTACGTTGATACAATATTTGTCACAATGCGACATTGGATATATCTTTGTACCATTCCATCACAACAATATTAAACCCTAATACAAAACCCTAACATTATAGAACACAAACATTTAATATTTATATTACTCCCTTAGAGAATATTATTATAAATCCAAGAGATTATAAACCTAAACGATTAATATTAAACCAAAGGGGTTATAAACCTAATCATTTAATATTAAACCCAATGACTTAATATTAAATGTTAGAATTAACACTATAAATCCTAGGATTAATATTATAAACCCTAAGATTCAAAACCATAATATATTATTATACATATTAGGGATTAATATTATAAATCCAAATGGTTATTAATATTATAAAAGTTGAATTATTATTATAAACTCATATGATTAATAATATTATAAACTCAAGGGATTAATAAAAAAAATGGATTATTGATATTATAATCCCAAGGCATTAATATCATAAACCAAAGAGATTATTAACGCAAGGGAATAATATTAAACTCTATGATTAATATTATAAAGATTATAAGCCTTAAGATCATAAACCATAATATTAATACTATAATCCCGAGGTATTAATAAACAAATGGATAACTATTATAAACCCAAGGAATTAATATTAACTCCTAGGATTGATATTATAAACGCCAACGATTATAAGAATTGTAACAATGATTGTCATATTTATTAATATTATAAATCTCATGATTAATATTAAAGCGCATGATTAATATTGTTAACCCTCGCTATCCACACTTTAGCCTCCATGACCAACCATGGCCATCCACTATGGTTAACTATAGGTTACTTATAGATAGACCATGATTCCCAAGCTAAGTATGGTTCAATGTGGTAGTCATGTTGACTATTGCTTAATATGATGCCCATGCTCACTATAGTTAACCATGTCAACAATAGTCAATGATAGTCAACATGTGTTAATGTATAAATATTATAAACCCTAACATAGTCAACCACATCTATCCCTTGTGTTTATATTATTGATCCCTTGGGTTTATAGTATCAATAATCCTTTGAGTTCATAATATTAATAATGCTTTAAGTTTATTAATACCTAGTTTAGTTTATAATATTAATCCTAAGGGTTTATAACATTGATCCCTTGGGTTTTTTATATCAATAGTCACTTGGGCTTATTAATCCCTCAAGATTACAATATCAATAATCCCTTAGATTTATAATATTAATTCCTATGGTTTATTAATATGAATAATCCATTGAATTTATATTATTAATAATTCTTGGTTTATAATATTAATCCCTAGGGTTTATAAAATTATAATCCATTGGTTTATTAAATATTTTAGGTTTATTATATTAATTCCATAAGTTTATATATAAATATGTTGGATTTAATAATACCTAGATTTATAATATTAATAATCTTTGGTTTATAATATTAATATAGCTTGTTTATTATATTAAATCCAAAAAATAATATTAATCTCTTGAATTTAAATAACAATCTTTAATAAATTCATAAACTTTATATTATTGATTTATTAATTATTTATTCATTATCTAATGTGAAAATTTATTTCTATTTATAAAACCTGTCTTTAAATATTAATACATAATTAATTTTATTTTAAATACTATAATTATTTAAATAGATTTTTGTTTTATCCATATTATTATTTTAAAAATAAATAATAAATATTTATTCTTAAATAAATAATAAAATGACTTTATTGAGATTGAATAACTAAACCATTAAATATTTCCATTTGAAAATGCAATTTACAAATTTATATTGCAATTTTGGTAATTCAAAAGGTTTGAAATTTTTAGAACTTAATTTTTCATTAGATTATTGATAAATAAAAAAAAATTTAATATTATTTTATAAAATATAATAAATTCTTAAATATATTAATATAATTTTAATTTTAAAAATTTAAATTACAGTTTGAGTTTGATTCATTGATATGTGCAATTGAAAATATATGTAAAGTTTAGTACCATAATTCAAGTCTTTTCCCATTCTTTTGCCATAACCTTAAAAGTATTTTCACAGTTTCTCAATTATACCCCATGTATTTATCTGTACAAAACAAACAATCATTTGCCTTAATTATAAGGTAGGTAAAGAGCCATAATCAAAGTTTTTTCACCTGTTTTTCTCATAACCTTAAAGTGTTTTTTTTACGGTTTCTCTATTATACCCAATGTATTTATATGCGCAAAACTATTAAGTTTCCCTCCATTGTAGGGTATGTGAACATCCTAAAACTTGTTTGTGGAAAAATTCAAAATACTCATGAAACCACAATTACAACAATGCATTTTTGCTAGAAAATACAATGAATTTCCTTTTGCATGCAGATGAAATCAGCATTAATTTGATATTATTAAATTATTAAAATATTTATTATTATTATTATTATTATTATTATTAAGGTTTTCATATTATGACAATAATAATAATATATGGTATTGCTAAAAGGCTAGTTGTAGTTTTGGTTCAGGATTGTAAGAAATATATTATCAACTATGGTTTTTAGTTTTTGTTGTAATCTTTTTATAATACAATTTCTTCTTTATCAAAATTAAAGCAGAATATAAGTTAACAGTTTGCTGGCCAAATTATAAGAATAACTTGAAAAGGAATTGATCATAGGCCCGTATACATGTCAGTGCAACACTATTTACTTAATCTTCACTTTGTTTTAAGAATAATTAGAAAAACGAATTGATCTATTTACTTAATTTTCACTTTGTTGGGATTAAATTTAGAGTAAAGTTAAATCTTTAGTTTGTTGTTTCCACTTGCCTGCTAACTATAGATTTGGACATTATTATTATATTATTTTTAAATGCTAATTTATTTAATAATAATATTTATTTTGATTGAAATCAAATTATATATATAATTGAAATAATTACGCCGTAAGGCGTTTCCATTTGAAATCAACTTTCCTCCTGGGTTATGTGTACATTTCTGAACCTTTGATTTAAATGTTAGACGATGAAAATAATCCTATCCATCCAATTGATTAGACCACTATGCATTAGACCAGTAGACGATGCGACCCAACAGATTGACGCTTGCCCTGGCTCGACGTTTGCCCTCGCTCGACGCTACAGAATGGTTGCTCGGCATCAGGGTATGCATTTCCATTTTCGTTTGTTCACAGAACGGTCCCAGTGGGGAGGAGATTTGCCAAATGGGTTGTGCTTGCACATGTTTGGTTCACAATCCTTTGGATTATAGTGTTCCTGCAGTGATCCCCATTGATTATTTCTTCTGAATCCCTGGCTTTCTTATGAAATTCATAGCCATTGCTTTCAGGGATAATTTATGAACCCCATCCTCCTTCTTTAACAATTAGAGATTCTGTGATTTCACCTGTGCTTCCCATGTCTTCACCTCTGATTTTGCAATAATCGATAGTGGGGTTTCAAGATATTTGAATCTATCGGCCATTGCCTGTGTTTATATCATATAAGCGTAATATTAAATCATAGAAAGTTAGGCTGACGGAGCCTCACGAACAGACCGATGGATTCAGAGAACAGATTAAAAGCGTGGAAAGGTAGGCTGGACAAAGCCCTCACGAAGAAAAGGAAAGGCAATTATTTTTCTATTCAATGACTCTGCCGAGCTTCATTATCCCCTGCCTCACTTCCTTTACTTCCCCAGTTGGATGCTCGCCTCGGGATTCACTGAGATCAGACGTAAACCCTGGGACAAATCGAATTTAGCGTTTTAGACCGGAAATATCTGCCCGATTGAGCCATCAGACTCTGTAGAACTTGACCGCCACATTCGCAGATCTTGGATTAACTGTGAGCGAGATGATAGGGACTATCCTCCGTGTAGTGGAAAATGGGTGATCCCTTTCAATGCCCCATTGATGGACCAGAATGGTATGTATTTTTGGTCCTTTTCTAATCCTTCTTTTACCAATAATCTGTTACAATTTACCTCCCAGAAAAAGCTGGGTTGAATAAACAATGGACAAAAATCCCAGCACAGTCACTCATCCACAGTTTCCCCAACACAATCACTCATCCAACTCCTCGTTGTGAAGATTGATTTGTTTTCAAAACTAGTTGGTGCTTGCATCTAGGAACATAGGTTTTGACTTCCTTTGTGCCTTCGGATCAATCTATGTTTCTCCTGTGCGAAATACCCAAAACTGGCTTATACACCCTCGTCTATTATTGATCTTCTTTGCGGAAGTCTGCATTGTTACTCGCCCTCCCTTTCTGGAAGTCTGGTTTGTGTCTTCCACTGGGGCTGCAGTGTACATTCTTTGTTGACAGCGCTCTTACATTATGCCAACCACTGCACCCTGTCCCAACCTTTGAGTTTATACACATCTTGCTCCAAAATCTGTATATTTGGTTGCATCCGGGAAGAAGGAGACTGAGTTTTATGGGTTTTAATAAATATATTTGTCTGAACATAGGAACATTATATATATAATTCTTCTCAACTACTTATGCCTCTTACTATTTATCTTCTTAGGAACGTAGCGCCTAAGGAACATTTTAGATAAATATTCTTAGATATATTAGAAATCGTAGTGCAAATGCATCAAGTAGTGGCAGGTTTAAAGAGCAGTAGTGGCAAGATAGGGCCGTCTAATTTTCGCATTGCTATAACAAGCCAACAAAACAGAGTGGAGGAGTGGCAGGGGTGTTGAAGCGGACACTGAAAAGGAAAATAACGAGAGACAAATCACTGACACCTGATTTTATCTTCCCACTCTTCAAGATGATCTAAGACCACCACCAAAGGGGGCTTCGCTATAAAATGATTAATTTTCTATGACTTATGGGTGCCCAAAAACAAAAGGGATTGTCAGTCCTCTGCTTATAATGGAGTATATTGTGAAGATACTCTGTTATAAAGAGGCTAAGGATTACTCAATTATAAATGATCAATAAGGTTTGTTTCAGCTTCTTTGCGTGAGTCATATGAGATCACTTTCATTTATTCCACTGTGTGCTGGTAAAAAGTGGTGAATCTTAGGTCTGTCTTCAGATGACGGTTTTACATATATAAAACAGAGTCTTTGCTACAATGCATTCATTTAACTCCAGGCAGGATAAACATAGTATTGATTTTAAGTTCAGCATACCTAACAAAGAAATTAGGGTGATCCTTTGTCTGAAATCAAGCTTACATTGTTTCTTACAGGATCTATTAGGGCCACCCTGTACCATATCTGATTATAATTTACAGGTTGATGATTCTTCTTGTGTGAAATTCAAACAATCAGATTCCAATTCACATAATATTTTCTGGTGTATAAGCTATGACTATTGTGCTGTTTCCAGCAATGGAGTGTACAACATAAATCTGGTTTCTCGGGATTTTCTAGCATTATT
>APFE030259735.1:222457-241468 GCA_000404065.3 Pinus taeda
TATTTCCAATTCTGGTTGTAAGCATATTTCGGTATTTTCCATTAATGAAATGAAGTGTTGTTTCCGCTGCATCTCTTTATTTATGGTTATCACATCTCTGTATTTATGGTTATCTCTGTAATCTATTGCGTTCCTATTTAAATCCGGATCACTCATTTATTTGAGAGCATTCACAACTTCCTCCATTATCTAATTAAATCACTTAAAGGCCTAAATATTGCATTAACTTGAGACTTACGAAACTACTTCTCTAAATCTACATGACCCCTTATGTCTACTTAATTACAATGATTTTCTCTTAGGTTGAATGCTCCTGCATCAGAATCCCAAAGTAGAAAATATTCATGATCTTCTAACCATGTGTCTTTTGATCTTTATCTTCCTGGATCCCACACTTTGTTTTGTAACTGTCCAAATGTCTTATTCCTTTGCTATTGTTGTACTTTTGTAGTCTTCTGCTCCATTTTCTTCTCTTTGTCAACCAAGTTCAAGTTCTAATTGATCTTTCTTCCCATTGCTACCATTTTCCTCCAATTGGACTGCTTCATCATCAGTTGCCACATTTCTTCAACTTCTTTTTCAAGCACATCTTTGGACTGGTCCATGTTCTGATTCTTACTTCTACTTCCTTCTCTTTGTTTCACGTTGCTATTACTGTCCACTAATTGTTTAAACTGTTGCTGGTCACTTTCTCTTTGTAGTTGCTGGTTTACTTTTTCTTCTTCTTTTTCTCTTGTTCCAACTTTTGCGTTACTTGCTATGTTGACTTCTATGTTGAATCTTATGTTGACTTTTGCTGTGACTCCTATGCTGGCTAGCTCCCTATCATCCTTACCCTATTTCATGATTGAATCATGACTGTCCAACACTCTCTCCAGTAATTTAACATCTCTGTTTCATGGATTGAATTCTTCTGCATAATCTTCTTCTCTCATCTTTATTTGGCTGCTCATCTGTGCCAAATCTCCTCCATCATCTGCAACTAAACTTGCATTCACAACACACTTGATAAAATAAAAAACATAAGGCTTCTATGCCTTATCTTCCTTTGGCAACAATTCAGTTTGCTGCTTTGTTTCTTCGTCTTTTGTCAGTATATTAGTATGCTGATTTGAAATCTCATAAGAATTCATGAGACTGTCCATTAGTCTCTCTTCCACACCATCTGTCCTAATGGTGTCTTTCTTTCCTTGTTGATTGTAGTGAACTCCTTTTTTTGCAATCATATTGTCACACTCTTAACTTTCTAGCAAATCTTCCAACAATGCGATTTCTCTGTGACACTTTGCAAGTGTTTCATCATCACTTATGTTTCCTGCATTTATACACAAATTATTAGTTTGGAAATCATAAGGTTCAACAGCCTCAACTGTTGCTTCACATATCAAGTCTTCAGATGGAACTTCATCTCCTTCTTCCACAAGAACTTGTTCCTATGTTATCACATCTTCACACATCCATGCATTGTTAAGTTCCTTCTACTGTAATAGCTCATTGTTTCTCGCATTTAAGAGACATTCTTCATCCTCCTTTACTTCAGAGTTGTTATATTCTAAAAGATACTTCTCCATACTTCTGACAGTTTCAAAAGATTGTTTATCCTCTGCAAAACACTCATTTATTAGTGTTCTTTCTCCCTTTTCTAAGAATTTTGCCTAGACCTCTTCCTTATTAACATCTTTCAGTAGATTTCTTTCTTCCTCAACATCTTCCATGGCTAGTTCCACTGTGCTGATCATCATGGTGAATTGATGATTCTTTACTATGTTTTCAGCTAACATAGTCTCTTCTTTAAGATTTCCTTTAGTCTCTTGTTGTTTATCTTCTCCAAGAGCTATCCTTGTCTCACCATTTGTATTAAAATTCTCCTACATTTGTTCTACATCCACAGACAAACTATCAGTCTTAAAAACATAAGACTATATGGTCTCACTTGACGGTTCAACCATCATATCTCCTTACTGTTCTAAATCCTTCATATGCTTCAGAAATTCTTCGATAGTCTCCTCTTCAATCTCCTCAAGCCCTTCACTTGGTTGCTTGATATCTTTCCCCAACTACATATGAGACCTATCTATCTCATCTTCTTCCAGAATAGAATTTAGATTCTGCTTGTCTTCTTTCTCCTTTATGACAATATCAACAAATTTTCCTTCTTTACATGTTTCACCTGCAAGAATACACAAATTGTCAGATTTAAAACCATGTGACCCTTTGGTCTCACATGAAGTTTCAGCCTTCAAGTCTTCATCTTCAATCATAACTTCATCTTCAGTTAGCATTTCCTCATGTTGTTTTGAACTATCCCAATAGTCCATGAGATCTTCACTTGATCTCCATTCTTTAGCTTCAATGTAGCCTTCACTTTCTCCCAGAATTTGTCCCTGTTCTAGTTCACAAATGGACTCTTCCATTTCCAACTCAACTTCCTTGAGCTTTTCCTTCAACCACTTTACTTGCTTTTGCTGTAGCCTTATATGCATCTCATGTCACTCTACTGGCTTCGTCCTTAATATCCAACCTTGTCTTTAGCTTTCCTCTAGTATTCTCCTTAATGCACCGAGTTGTTCTTTTAACTCTACAATATCTTTCTCAATTTCCTCTTGACTTAGTCTCTTGTCATCTACTTTGGCATCCTTCTTCCCATATCCTCTAGTGTGGCTTCTCTCTAAACCTCTGCTATGACTATCAGTAGTCATCTTATTCTCCTATTTCTTCATGAGCTCCTCACTCATCTGCAACAAGCCTTTGCAACAACTAGTTCTTCTTGCCGCAATCTTACCTCACTAAGCTCTCTTCACTTATTCTTTTGGTAAGCATCGGTCCTTTTTTTGGAACCTCCTCTTGTGCAACACCTTTGATCCTTCTAGGCTTTTGCAATCTCTCACTCTCTCTTGATAACACTTCAGCTGTCCTCTTTGTCCAATATCTTGTTGGATTCTTTAGGTTCACTGCCACTTCTCCATCAGATGTTTTCCTCACTCTGTCTTCAGGAACACATCTGGTTCTCCTCTCACAACTTCTCTTGCTGTCACTTGTGCATTAGTGTAAAAACACACATTCGCAATTTAAAACAGAACATATTATCTCACTTTCAATATCTCAGCATGATCTTGTTTCACCATTCCACCTTTACTTCGAATGGATTTCCTCTATCTCTTGCATCTGCAGTTTCTGGTACACATCACCTCAGTGTGCCTTCCTTCTATCAGACCTCAGTGTGCCTTCCTTCTATCAGATTAGAATCTGATCCTTCCTCTTGCCTCCATAAACACCTTAGCAAATATTTTGTTCTCAATTATTTCTCATAGAACTTCTTTGTTCTGTTTTAACCAATTGTTTCAACTTCAATTCTGATCTGATTACAAATATGCTCTGATACCACTAATGATACAGGGTTACCCCCGCACATACCCACAATATGCATAACAATGCACAAACAAATCTATCCCAGGTAATTAACTCTCAATGGAGTCAAATCTTCATAATATTCATGGTTCAGGCCCCTTATCATTGGTTCCTTTATATCGGAACTCAATCACCCTGCCAAAACCTCCTGTCGGGACTTTTAAACAACCCTCAAGCCCTTGTTTATGAGTCTATTAAGGTTATCCTTCTAAATCCTTCTGTCAGGAATTAACACCCTCTTATTAGCTCTTTAAGCCACATATATATAACCTTCCCCTTTTATGCATTCATTACATGTGTTTAACCGCATGAAATGCTCTATCAGCGCTATTTCCTTCTAAACCCTTTTACAAAGGAAAATTCTCCAAAACATACCTTTTCCGCCTTTTGTACGGTCTTGACACGCTTCTCGAGGTTGTACCTTTATTGCAATCGGCTATGGGGACTTCCGCAGGTCACATTACACAAATACAAGGAAATACATTGAAATCCCACTCCGAACACATATAGTGGATTTCAAATATTATCCATTCGCCACCATAACTCCATCGGGTCCGCTCCTTTGTATTAAATCTTCTGTTGCACCGATTACTGACGTCCGATCCCTTCAATCGCTGATTTTATCACTATCGGTGTATCGACCCTTAGCTATTCCACTGTCGCTAGTCCTTTGGCTTTGCCGATTAGTGATCAGTGATTAAATCGTGACTGTCAATCTAAATCTCGATCAAATGGTCCACATTTAATCACATGATCATGATCGCACTATTTAAAAGCGTCGATCCGATCAATATTCCTGACCCGATAAGGTTATAAACCACTTTTTATAAAGTTTCACATTCGAAATTCAAATCTGACTGTGTTTTGGATCGGTTCTTAATGTAAGTTGGGTTTTTCCACTTGAGCCCAAAATTACATAATTAACTTTGCCACCACGATATTCCGCTTACTCCTCAATGACATCATCTGGACCGTTGATCTTCCAGATCAAATGGCTACTGTGCACTATCCCTTTATTCCTTTGCTCTACTGTTTTCCTTAAGTTTTACGCCATTTTCTTCAGTTCTTTTGTAGTTCTTCAAAATCTGCCTTTTGCTTGCGCTGCTCAACTTCTTCTAAGCTGAACTCTTCTGCGAATTCTCGCTTCACAACTTATCTCAAGAGCTTACTCTGTTCTTCAATTGGATTTAATCCCCATTTATAATTCTTTTGAATCATTTTCTCCTCTGCGCATTCTACATAATTCTATGTGCAAACCTGTTATGAAGCCTACGAATTCATATGAAATTCATTCTTTCAATAATCTTCAACACACTGACACAGTCAGGAATAAATATTTATATATATAAATATAAACACATGATTACATTCGAGAATCTATGTCTCGCACATGCCTGATCCTCAACTACGTGGCCTCTCCTTAAGCTCTGCCTGTAGGCTTACATTTATACCAGAAAGGTTCATTGAACTAATCCTAGTTCGACTCCTAAATCTACTAAACTGACTCCTAAATCCTCTCTATCCTCTATGTCCACTTCCAATCTTTATTTAATTCCTAAAAGCTCTCTCTCATCCCTTGAATCTTGAACTGTTCTAAGAGTCCTAATCAACTTTTGACTCTTGTCATTTATTCACCACTCATGTTCTCATTTATTTGAGAGCATTCACAACTTCCTCCATTATCTAATTAAATCACTTAAAGGCCCAAATATTGTATTAGCTTGAGACTAGGGAAACTACTTCTCTATAGCTACATGACCCCCTATGCCTACTTAATTACAATGATTTTCTCTTGGGTTGAATGCTTCTGCATCAGTATATCAGATGGATGTGAAATGAGTCTTCTTGAATGGAACTCTAGAAGAAGAAATTTATGTGCGACAACCTTTAGGATATGAAGTTGAAGGACAAGAAGATAAATTTTACAGGTTGAAGAAAGCATTTTATGGACTCAAGCAAGCGCCTAGAGCTTAGTATAACAGAATTGACAGTTACATGATTAAGAATGGATTTTGCACAAGAAACATTGAGCCTACCTTGTACACAAAAGTAAATGAGCATGGACATATTTTGATTGTTTGCTGATATGTTGATGACATGATTTATACTGGTGATCTTGTGTTAGATGAATTTAAGAAAGCAATGGAGAAATAATTTGAGATGATAGATCTCGGTCTCATGAAATATTTTCTTGGCATAGAAATTGAACAATCTGTAACAGGAATTTTTATTTGCTAAAATAAATATGCCAAAGTTTTGCTGAAAATATTTGAAAATTGCAAACCTACCCCTACACCAGTTGCAACATGTAAAGAGTTAAGTAAGGATGATGAAGGATTAGATGTCAATCCAACTCTATTTAAAATATTGGTTGCAGTGTCATGTATCTCACAGCTACAAGACCAAATATTATGCAAGGAGTGCATTTTATTTCTAGATTTATGGAGACTCCAAAAGACTCACATTGGATAGTAGGAAAAATAATTCTAAGATACATAGCAAGAACTAGAGATTGTGGCATAATGTATGAAATAACAGAGAAGAAGGATTTGATTGGATATATAGATATTGATTTTGCAAATTATTTGGATGATAGGAAGAGAAATTTTGGTTATGTGTTCCATATTTGTTAATGTGTGATTTCATGGGCATCTAAGAAGCATCCTATTGTGACACTTTCATTAATAGAAGAAGAATATGTAGCAGCGACATCAGCATCATGCCAAGGAGTATGGTAAAGAAGAGTATTTGATGGACTCAAGTAGAAACAACAAGGATCAACAAAAATGTATTGTGATAACACCTCAACCATTGCACTATGAAAGAATAGTGTGTTTCATGAA
Source organism: Pinus taeda (assembly GCA_000404065.3). NCBI lineage: Eukaryota > Viridiplantae > Streptophyta > Pinopsida > Pinales > Pinaceae > Pinus > Pinus taeda. Next base: position 228,709 of record APFE030259735.1, read on the forward strand.
AAGAGCAAGCATATTGATACTAGATATCATTTTATAAGAGAACTTGTGAACAATGGAGAAGTCCACTTGAAACCTTGTCAATCGAGTGATCAATTGGTTGATATATTTACTAAGGCATTAGTAAAAGAGGTGTTTTAGTTTCACAGAGGAAACTTGGGCATTGCAAGCCTAACTGAGACATAGACCAATAGACATCTTTGAGTTGTCATGAGTCATGTCCTAGTTTAGCAATTATAATGAAGGGGGAGTGTTAAATATAGATAATTACTCCTACATGAAGAGATGGATAAAATTAGAGAGTAAGTTAATTGAGACAATTTCTATTGTAAGCCTAACATGCATAGTTGAGTCATGTTAAGTCATGCTTGAGTTATGTTGTTTCATACGGTCATAATTAAGGGGAAGTGTTGGAAATTGTAATCACTCCCGCATGCAAGAGTTGGCTAAATTTAGAGAGTCAGTTAACTGAGTCAAGTTGAGTGAGTTGAGGTTAAGTCATATTTTGGGAAAATTCTAATTTAGAGTGTGTGTGCATGTGAAGTTATTTTGGGTGAGTCACTAGACAAAAAATTTTAAATGCCCCTCACCAGGTTCATTGTAATCATCAAGTTTTGTGTGATTAATAGAAGAGCCACAACTCGTGTTATTGTGTGTTTGTTAAATTTTGTGTCTTTCCTCCTCTACCTTTTCAACTCAGATGTTTTGCTCCAAAACTAAGCTAACAGACCTCGGTCTTGTTGGAGAAAAAAAAAGCACTTGAAATCATTGGAAAACCCCCTCTGTGGAATGACGGTTCACAGTGGTGGTGGAAGACCAAGGCCACAATGGAAATGACTTAAGGGAGTGGCAGCTCTTGCTAGAAACTTTTAATTTTCCAACTTTGCTTCGAATTTGACTACACTTGTACCTATTTATTATGTGTGTGGACCATGTTCTTATGAATCCCAAATTTGTGTTGTTCCTCAACTTTCACCACTTTAACCAATAATGATACCAATTTAAATAAATAGCCATAAGTACAACTGACTCATACTGAAGAAAAAAAGAAGAACAAAGAAGACTTCTACAAAATCTAGAAAAATCGTCACTAGAATTCTACACAATCTAGAACATGAGTTTTATATAGTCTAGAACATTTTGTTTCTCCATTAACTCTAATTGGGTATTCTAGCTACTTCTCATTTTTGTTTTTATTTTTATTTTTTAAATAAGATGTTCAAATAAGTAAATGAATTTGGTAGTTGTAGCCACCATTAGTTCTTATTAATTTCAACCCGAGTTCTTGATAATTACTTAAAAGGTTCTTATTAATATATTTTTGCAGTGGATGTTCGAGCAACTTCTTTTCCTTTAGGATGTGCAAGTGAATTTTGGAGGATGTGTATGTTAAGAAAATGCCTTGGACATTCTTCTTCTGTTTTGGTAGGATGTGCAAGTGAATTTTAGAGGATTTGGATGTTAAACAAATGTCTTGAACATTCAAAAAAAATATTGGAGGGAGGATGGTTGTTTAGGATGTTCAAATAATTAAATGTTTTTTTGTAGTTGTACCCATGTTTCTTATCAATTGTTGCCCCCTGTTTTTACTAATTTCTTAAACAATTCTATTATTCGCCAAAATTAAATGTGGGAGAATTGGAGTTGAATATGTCAAGCAATACCAAACTCATATTAAAATGTAAATATGAAATTGTATCTTTCTTTCATTTTTGTTAAAAAAATTATATTGCAGCTTATGGAGGGTAGAATAGATGGTGATGGGTGTATTGGAGGGTAGAATAGATGGTAATGGAGTGTATTATTAAGTCATTCCATGATGTGAAAGTTAGTTGTTCAAAACTATGATGTTAAAGGCTAGTGTGGCCAAGACTAACTTCCATCCTAGATGATTTTGACAACTTAAATGCCCTTGATTTGGTTTCTGTCCACCATACTTCAAGCCTAATTTAATCCCCACTCACAACTTTGACAAACAAAATTCTAGATGATTTTGACAACTTAAATGCCCTTGAGTTGGTGTTTCTCCACCATACTTAGAACCTAATATAATCCCCTCCCACAACTTTGACAAACAAAAACAATCAAAATCCTTAGAATCATCAATTTTATTTTTAATTAATCTTTCTAACGAGCTATTTTGCGCATCAAACAGAGATCGTATGCCAAAGTTACGACCCTGGGAAGTTGATGTACCAATTTACTCAAAACACGGCCCACAGTTTTGCGTTTCATCTCCTAGGGTTAGGTTTTTGGATGCTTAGGGTTTTCCATTGTTTCTAAACAATAAATAGGCCTTCTAGCCTCATTGTAACATAGTTTGAGGCATGTAGCCGCCAGATATCTTCTCAGAGATGAGGTACCATCGCCCTAGCTGGTTTATTTCCATTTATGTTTGTAAGCATATTTTAGTATTTTACATTAACGAAATGAAGTGTTATTTCCATTGTATCTCTGTATTTATGGTTATCTCTGTAATTTATTGCATTCCTATTTAAATCCGAATCGCACATATATGGAAGTTGTGCATATATGGATGACATGTGCATATGTGGAAGCCACAATAATTTTGTATATGAAAATCTTTTGTATCACATATGTTATGTATACATGCAAATTCCATATATTAACATATATTTCATATATGTGCATATATGAAAGTACGTATATGAGTTTCTCATACATGAAAGATATACATATAAATAGAGGCTACATATATACAAAGATTAAAATTGTGCACAAGTTTTGTTAATCATAGCTTCTGTATATGCATATATATGGAAGTTGGTCATATACCATAGGTGCACATATACAGAGGTTGTGCATGTATGGAAGATGTTCTTATACATAATTTATGCACAACTTTCAGTCGTTGTATATGGACAACCTCCACATATGTACAATTTATGTATATGCATATCTTCCATATATGCACATATTTATTTGCTCATATACATAAGATATATGCATATATAAAAGATGCGCATATAAAGTATGTCTATATAGAGGTTGGAGATCTGTACAACTTCTGCATATGCACATATATTCCTTATATGTACATATATTTTGTATATGCACAATTTTTATATATGCACATATATTTTATATACGTGCAAATTTCGTATATGTGCATATATTTCTCATATACACAAGTTCTATATATGCATGTACAAAAGTTGTGCATACACTAGATATATATTTATTCATTGATATATGCTATGTACAACTTCTGTATATGTGTTTCTTTCATAAATGTGTATATTTGAAAGTTGTGTATGTACAGCGTTGTATATATCCTTACCTTTGCATCATATCTTTGACCAAGAGAAATGGGATGCCATTCCTACCAATGGAAAACCAGTTCAATTTTCATAGTCAAAGGAAAAGACATTGTGTTTCACAAGAAAACAAGATTTGATTCAGGAAAAATGTGGGGTTGCAAAAGACTATCAAATACCAACAAATCTAGAGGCGATTCAACAAGATGATGATAAGAGAAAAGTTAGTGTAACTGTAAGAGTTCAAAAAATTGATGGAAGGGTGAAAACAGAAGCACCTAAGCTTGCCAAGACTTTCCACATGGGGAACCAACAATATCAAAAGATGCATAAGAAGTATTGGCAAAGAGTGCTGCTCAAGACGAATCTCAATTTATACAATCAAATATGAAGAAAGGGGAAAAATAAATAGATGAAGTTGAAGAAAAAAAGGTAAAATGAAGATGAAATTTTGGAGAAATAATTTCTAATTTCTTGTTTCCTTAGATGCTCATGGCTTTTTCATGAGATGTTGTATTATTTTATAATCATAAGGTCTTCATGGCATCTTCTTGCGGTGGTTTCATGTGGTGGCTTGTATTTTTTTCCCACAATAAACTATCATATATGTGCATATATTGAAAGTGCACATATATAGAAGATATGCTCATATATAGAGGTTGCCTATATACAGAGGTTGAAGTTGTGCAAAACTTGCATATATGCACATATATGGATGTTGCGCATATACAATCGCTGAAAATATACGGAACCCACACATATATGGAAGATGTGCACATCTTCCATATCTGTACATAGCTTCTGTATATGTGCATATATTTCATATATCCACAACTTCTATATGTACATATATTTTGTATATGTGCAACTTGCGTATATATACAACTTCCATATATGCACATAGCTTTTGTATATGTACATGTACTGTATATATGAAACTTCGAGATATGCACATATATTAAAGAATCATATATATGGAAGTAGTGCATATATGAATGACATGTGCATATGTGGAAGTCACACAACTTCTATATATGAACATCTTCTGTATCGCATATGTTCCGTATATGCGCAACTTCCATATATGCACATATATTTTGTATATGCACAAATTTTGTATATGTGCATATATGAAAGCACATATACAAAAGTTGCTCATACACAAAGGTTACATATATATAGATATTGAAGTTGTGCACAACTTCTGTATAAGCCTAGCTTTCGTATATGCACATAGATGGAAGTTGCTCATGTACTGTAGGTGCACATATACAGAAGTTGCACATGTATGGAAGATGCGCATATACATAATTTATGTGTAACTTTAGGTCACTGTATATAGACAAATTCCATATATGTGCAATTTATGTATATGCATAACTTCCATATATGCACATATTTGTCTGCACATATATAAAAGATGTGCATTTAAAGAAGTTATGTCTATATAGAGGTTGAAGTTATGCACAATTTATGTATATGCGCATATATTCTCTATATCCACAACTTCCATATATGCACAACTTTTGTATATGAAAATATATTCTATATATGTTCAACTTTCGTATTTGTTCATATCTTCCTTATATACACAACTTCCATATATGAACATACGAAAGTTGTACATACTCTACATATATATTTATTCATTGATATATGCTATGCACAATTTTTGTATATGTATTTCTTTCATAAATGTGCATATGTTGAAGTTGTGCATATACAGTAGATGCACATATATGGAAGATATATGCATATACAAAATGTATATGCACATATACATAAGTTGTGCATAAATGGATACTGCTATATATTCATATTACAAAATATATGCACATATACAAAGGTTGCGTATATACAAAGGTTGAACTTGTGCATAAATTTTGTATATGCGCATATATGGAAGTTGTACATATATGGTAGATGCACATATATAGAAGCTATGCATGTAGAAAAGATGTGGGCATCTTCTGTATATGTGCATATCTTCTGTATATTATGTATATGTGCAAATTTCATATATGCACATAAGAAGAAGCTATATGTATACAAAAGTTGTGTGCAACTTCTGTAATATGCATATATGACAGTCTTCATTTATGCATAACTTCTGTATATCCACATAAATTTTATATATTTGGAATTTTTATATATGTGCATATCTTTTATGTATGTTCACTTTTATATATATCCGCATATCCTTCATATATGTGTAACTTTCATATATGGACATGCACCATATATGCACATCTACTATATATGCACTTATAGATATGCACATATATATAAAGTACACATATACAAAAAGTTATGCATATATGGAAGACATGTGCATATACAAAAGTCACACAACTTCTATAAATGTACATCGCTTGTATCACATATCTTCTGTATATGCACAAATTTCATATATGTGCATATTTTTCATATGTGCACAACTTTTGTATAGGTGCATATAAAAAATAACATACATGGAAGTTACTCATATATAAAATTTATACACATATACAAAGGTTGTGGATATAGAGAGGCTACATATCTATAGAGATTTAAGTTGTGCACAATTTATATATCTGTAACTTCCGTATATGCACATATATGGAAGTTGCGCATATACAGTAAATGCACATATGCAGAAGATGCATATAAATGTAACTTATGCACAACGTTAAACTATTGTATATGTGCAATTTTTGTATATACAAAATTTCCATATATGCACATATCCATTTGTACATATATGAAAGATATATGCATATACAAAAGTTGTGCTTATAGAAATGAATGAAGTTTTGCGCAAACATTCGGATATGTACATATCTCCGTACATTGCACACTTTCATATATACACATATCTTCTATATATATATATATATATATATATATATATATATATATATATATATGCAACTTTCATATATGTAAAACTTCTATATATGAATATATAGAGAAGAGCCAACATATATAAATATATAGTTATTTCAATTATATGTGATATTCAAAGTTTTGTATGTGTTTATTTCCTATATATGCATATTTTACGTTATATGAAATATTCTGAAGTTGTGCATATATAGTACATTAACATATACGATATATGTGTATATACAAAAAATGTGTACATATACGAAAGTTACGGATATACATAGGATATGCGCATATATGGAAATTATGCATATACTGAAGATATGCACATATATGGAAGATGTGCATAAATGGAGACTATCGTATATGCATATTATGGAAGTTTCACACATTGTGATAGATTAATTTACTTCACTTCTCTTTTCCAAGAATCTATTAATATATGCAAAAAAAAATCACTTTGAAATCTAATAAAATGATGCATAGAATTGATATTTTCTTTTCAAGAATTAACATAAAAATTTATTTTAGAATTCCAATATAATGAGTATTATTATTGTGCACATAATATTATTAAGTGCCTGTAGGAACCATGCTAATATATCCAAGGAAATTAATAATCTAATTTTCTCTCATAATGTCTTGGCAATGTTTTCTTTAATGATATAACTTATTTTCTTTCTCTTTTCATAAAAGAATTTTATATACATCATTTTCATGAAAAATATCATGATTTCTTTAATCTTTTTGTGTGTAAGTTTCATTTGTGTTTTCTTTCCAAGAAAACAACATCCCCAAAATATCTTTTACCATGCAATTTTTCTTTGAGTAAAGTGATATGATTTCTTTATTTTTTACCATGCAAATTTCCTTCAATAAAGTAATATGATTTCATTATATTTTACCATGGAAAGTTCACATGCATTCGTTATGAAAGCTAGTATGACTACTTAAATCATTTTGTACATAGCATTCACGTGTATTCTCTTTTCAAGAGAAACAACTTGCGAGAAGTACATTTTTTTAATAAAACTACATGATTTTTTTCTTTTAATATGTTAATTTCTCATGCATGTTTTTAGAAAATTATTGCATATAAACCATGCATAATCTTCCAATGAAATAATTAATTCCTCTTCACAAAAATCCCTACAACTTTCAAGAGTCTAGAGAAATATTTCCAATTAATAAAATAATCTATTATTTCAAGCACAAAACACATGCAATTTCTTTCCAAATAAAGTCATGGTTATTTATGTTTTGTGCACAATAACCATGAAGTCCCATGTGCATATCTCATGTTCTCGAATACCTTTCATTGGAGCCACAATATTCCTCACCAAAGATGTGATGATCAATGCCTTGAGACTTCACATGATGAAAACTCCAATAAATGAAGATGAATGTTGTTTTTCTAGTTTAGGAATGATTTTTTTTACGAAGATGTAAAACTTTATTTATCTTAATGAGTTATCATTTTCTTTATTTGATTCAAATTAGTTTCCAACTAAATCATAATGGCTTTTGTTTTCAACAATTTCATTAAACATGGTAAAAATAATTTTTTCCATTGTGAATGTCACCCTAAATGCGGTTTATAGGGATATTACAACACATTTTTAGCTCCTTGGTAGATGATATTAGTGGTTTGTTTAAAAGATTTTTTATAAATTAAAATTAAATTATTATATATTAATAGTTTGAAAATAAATAAAATATAAAAAATATTTATTTATTAATATCTAATTGCTAAAATATAAACTTTGAAAATTAAAAACAAAAACATTATCTTAAACTTAATTTGGTAAAAGTCTAACTAATACACAAAACATTTTTTTTTTTTTTTTTGCTGAAATCTTACAATATTATTTCTAAGAAGATTGTGATTTCCTATTCTTTACAATCCAATTTGAATGATAAAAGAATTTAACACCTTGGAGTATTTTTTTTAATTAAAATGATAATAATAATTAATAAAAATAATGCATTACTATGAAATTGTTAAAAGTATTTTATCAAGTGTTTCGATATAATTCAAATATAACTAATATTATAGAAAAAAACCTTGATATTCAAAATCTAAATGAGTTCACTCATAATGGATGAGATGAATAAGAAAAAGGAGTCAATCCAAGAAAAACAACTAAAGATGCCAAAAACATAGTTTTAAATTGACAAAATTTTTAAGAAGAGTCTTAGAAATAGAGTTAAGTAGGAATTAAGAAAATGTCTAAGTAATATGATAGGTTCGTAATGATATAAATTAATTTTAAATGTGTACGTAAAAATAAAAGATGAGGTCAATGAGGTCAATTTCTTTATACACTACATTGAAGACTCACCATCAGAGGTAAACTTCCATTTAGATAATATATATATGGAAGATATGCGCATATATAGAAGTTGCACATTGATAGAGGTTGCGTATAGGAGGTTGAAGTTGTGTATAACTTATGTATATGCACATATATGGAAGTTGTGCATATACGGAAGCTGCACATATACGGAAGATGCACATATCTTCCATATATGTACAACTTCCATATATATGCATATATTTCGCATATGCACATATCTGATGTATATGTTCAACGTCCATATATGCGAAACATATATATACACATGCAAAAGCTATGAATATATAGAAGTTGTGCACAACTTTCATAATATGCATATACGATAGTCTCCATTTATGCACAACTTCCATATATGCGCATATCTTGAGTATATGTGCAATTTCCATATATTTGTATATCTTCTGTATATGTGCATATCTTCTATATATGTGCAACCTTTGTATACACATATATTTTCCATATATGCACATCTATCGTATATGTTCATCTACTATATATGCACAACTTCAAAATATGCGCATATACAAAATATATGCATATATATGAAATAAACACATATATGAAAGTTGTGCATAGAACATATCATTGAATAAATAAATATTTACTATTTTTGCATATACGAAAGGGCACATATAAGAAATATATCCACATTTATGAAAGTTGTACATATATAGAAGATATGCGCATATATTAAAGTTGTGCATATATGGTAGATATGCACATATACGAAAGTTGAGCAGAACTTCATCATATTTATAGGCACAACTTGTGTATATCTGTATATCTTCCGTATATGTACAAATGGATATGTTCATAGATCAAGGTTGTGTATATATAGAAATTGTGCATATATGGAGCTTGCATACATACAACGGTTGAAAGTTGTGCATAAATTAAATATATGTCCTATTTCTATATATGTCCATCTACCGTATATGTGAAACTTCCATATATGTCCCTATATGGAGGCTATGTATATACATAAGTTGTGCGCAACTTCAATCTGTGTATATATGTAGCCTTCGTATATCTTCAACTTTCGTATATGCGTATATATTTCGTATATGAGCAACTTCTATATATGTGTTTCCGTATATGCAGATATACAAAAGTTGTTCATATACAAAATACATGCGTATATATGGAAGTTGTGCATATACAAAAGATATATGATACAAAAAATGTGCATATATAGAAGTTATGTGATTTTTGTATATGCACATGTCTTCCATATATGCATAACTTCCGTATATATGATTTTTACATATATGTGCATATCTTTTGTATCTGCGCATATCTGGAAGTTGTGCATACATAGTAGATGTGCATATACGGTAGATGAACACACACACACACACACACACACATATATATATATAAGGGATATGTGCATATATTAAAATTTCACATATATAAAACATATGCGCATATATAAAAATTGCACATATATAAAATATACCCGCATATACAAAAGTTGTACATAAATGAACACTGGCATATATGCATATTACGGAAGTTGTGCACAACTTTTATATACATGTACCTTCTGTATATGTGAATATATGGAAGTTGTGCATATATGGAATATACATAAAATATGCACATATATGAAAGTTGTGCATATACAAAAGATGCACACATCCTTTGTATATGCATAACTTTTGTATGTGTGCGTCTACCATATATGCACAAATTCCATGTATGTGCATATATATAAGTTGTGCACAACTTTAACCTTTGTATATACACAACCTATGTATATACGCATATCTTTTGTATAGAAAATTTGTGCGTAACATCCATAATATGCGTATACGATAGTCTCCATTTATGTACAGCTTCCATATATGCGCATACCTACTCTGTATATGCATAACTTTCCTATATGCACATATCTTCCATATATGTGCATCTACTATATATGAACAACTTCCATGTATACACATATATAGAAGGTAGACACATTTATGAAAGAAACACAAATGGAGAAGTTGTGCATAACACATATCATTGAATAAATATATATTTAGTGTATGTCCAGTTTTCGTACGTGCATATAAATAAGTTGTGTATTTAAGGAAGATATGCACATATATAGAATATATGTGTATATACAGAAGATATTTTCACATAGTGAATATATGTGCATATATGAAAGTTGTGTATAACTTCAACATCTCTATAGGCATAACTTCTATATATGCAAGTATTTTATATACGCATATATCTTATGTATATGCGTAAACAAATATGTGCATATATGGAAGTTATGCATATGCATAAATTACACCTATATGGAGGTTGTGCATATACAACGAGCATATGCGCATCTTCCATACACACATAACTTCTATATATGTCCACCTATGGTATATGCACAACTTCCATATATGTGCATATACGGAAGCTATGCTTATACAATAGTTGTGCATAACTTCAATCTCTATATATAAGTAGCTTCTGTATATACTTATATCTTTCATGTATGAGCAATTTCCCTATATGTGCTTTCATATATGCACATATTTGCAAGTTGTACATATACGAAATATATGCGCATATAGAGAAGATATGTGATACAAAAGATTTTCATATATAGAAATTGTGTGATTTCCACATATGCACGTGTCATCCATATAAGCACAACTTCCATATATGCGATTCTTTAATACATGTGCATATCTGGAACTTGTGTATATACAATAGATGTGTATATATGGTAGGTGTACATATACAATAAATATATGCATATACATAAGTTACGCATATTTGAATGCTATGTGCATATACAGAAGTTGCACATATACATAATATATGTACATATTAAAAGTTGCATCTTTACGAAAGATATTCACATATATGGAAAATTTGCATATCTTCCAAATATGTGCATATACACAAGTTATGCACAACTTCAACCTCTCTATATATAAAATCTCTGTATATGCGCATATATTTCATATATGTTCACCTTCCATATATGTAGACTTCCTTATATGCACAACTTTCATATATGCACATATACGATAGTTTATGGTGGGAAGGAAGTATAAGCCTCAAAATGAAACCACCATAGGAAGATGCCATGAATACCTTATGATTATAAAATAATATATCATCTTATGAAAAACTGTGAGATTCTAGGCCAATAAGGAATTAGAAATTGTTTCTTCGAAATTCTGTCTTCACTTTCACCTTTTTTTTCATCAGCTTCATTCGCTTCATTCGCTTCTTTTTCTTCTTTCTTTGGATTTTCTTATATAAATTGAGATTCATCTCGAGCGCCAGTCTTTGCATATATTTCCTGTGCATCTTTTGGTATTGGTGGTTCTCCATGTGGAAATTCTTGTCAAAGCTTAGTCACTTTCATTTTTCTCCTTTCCACTGATTGTTTCCATTCTTTAGCAGTTGCACTACCTTTTCTCTTATCATCATCTTTTTGAATCACCTCTAGACGTCTTAGTATTTGATTGTCTTGTGCAACGCCTTATTTTACCTGAATCAAATCTTGTTGTCTTGCGGAACACAACCTCTTGTCCTTTGATTGTGCAGATTGAACTGGTTTTCCACTGATAGGAATGGCATCCCGTTTCTGTTGGCCAAGGATGTGACGAAAGGAAAGGAGATATGCAATGTTTGATCCCTAAATATGGCCATGATGCACCCATAATTATTCATATTCTAAGATGTCAATAACCTTTCTAATTCTTTGCATTTTCTCCATTCTTCCTCCCACCTTTGCCTTTTCCTCGATTTCCTTCACAACACGTTATCCGCTAATGATGAAATTTCCTCAGCTATCCACTTGCACATTGAATTTTTCTTTTCTAAAGCCTACACAAATAAATCTTTGATTCAATTATCTCAAAAACTACTTTACAGACAAGTAGAAGCAACACATTGTAGGTTTCATAAAAAAATAAGAAAAGGTATTACTATACATATTGCTCGAAATCACGTACTTGAGACATCAACGATGATGATGCAAGCTTCAAGAATCTCCTTTATATGTAATGCCTAAACCATAAATGAAAGTGAAATAGTTGCACCTAACAATGATCTATCTCAATCATCTTATTTTATAACAGAAAATTTAATGAATAAAAAATAATAAATTGTAGAACTATAAAGTATAAAACCTTTGGCAATAACTAATAAATTAAATAGATATCTAGTACAAAATTATTGAATATAACTAAACCATGGGAGATACTTTTTCTTTTTCAAACGCTACTTTAATGTAATCAAATCCAATAACTAAAA